>CM064910.1:56871775-57099275 GCA_032727855.1 Quercus ilex subsp. ballota
AATTTAGTTTACTTTTTCTTTATAATATATATGCAACATTCTCCAAAATCGTCTTACATAAAATATCACAAAATAATTCGTGCATTGCACAGACAACTTACTAATTACCCACAATGGTCATCAACCGAGCATATAATTTTCATCTTAATTTCATCTTTCTATAATAAAATCGTGGATTTTATATTTCCAAACTTACCTTACATAAAACCTCCTCCTAAAATTACCCCCTCATCCAATATTAAACTTTAAAACTCTCTAATTTTCTAGGCAAATTGTTCAAGTAGATGACCAAAAAGGTTGGATTGAATGAGAAAATTAACAGAAACAAAACTAAGAAATGAATTAATTGCGTTGTAACCCACCTCTCACCCCCTTAATGGGTACAATGTCCTCATTGTGGATCTCAATAAATAAAAAATAAATAAAAAACACACACAGACAAAAAGAAACCAACAAGTAACACCCATGACAAAACTAATGGATGCCTACACCTCCTTCGCGAACTTTTCCCTCAATTTCACAAGCTACTTTTTAATTCTCACGGCAAGTACTACCTTACTTCTCCCTCAATTTCACAAGCCACTTTTTCACTCTCATAGCAAGTACTACCTTATTTTCAAGCTGGTTGATTATTGCATGAGCTTCGCAGTAATTCACTCCCAAGCCCACAAGCAAGTGGATCAATCCACTCAAAATACCCACAATGGTCATCAACCTGAGCATAGAATCTTCATCTTAGTTTCAATTTTCTACAATAAAATTATGGATTTTATATTTCCAAACTTACCTTACATGAAACCTCCTAAAATTACCCCCTCATCCAATATTAAACTTTAAAACTCTAATTTTCTAGGCAAAATTTTCAAGTAGATGACCAAAAAGGTTGGATTGAAAGAGAAAATTAACAGAAATAAAACTAAGAAATGAATTAACTACGTACTCAGGGTTTCTTTCTCCATTACCGAGCATCTTCTATATTTTTTATTTAGGAAGCACGGATATGACACAATGATATGAGCAATTTCTGAAATATTATAACATAAAATTATTGGTACAACACAAATACAACCCGGATACGACACATATACAATACGGGTACGACACAATGACATAAGCAATTTTTGAAATATTATAACTTAAAATTATTGGTACGATACAAATATAACACAGGTATGACACATATATAATATGGGTATAGCACTCTAAATAAAACATCAGTGATTCCTAACTTTTTATTTTTAGTTTTATTTGTTTTAGTAGTTACGCTCTTCTATGCTTTTTATTTTAGTTTTATGTGTTTTAATTGTTTCTTTAATGGTGAACAGTGAAGTGGGTTACGGCTGCGAACGAAGTTAAAGTTGGCAAAGTATAATTGTGCGAAACCACACGTGAGTAAATGCGTTGTTTTCTTCCTTTTACTTTTAATCAAAGCGAATCTTCTTCTTCTTTTTTATATTTTTTTCTTGGTAGATACATATGAAGTTTTGATATGAATTTTTGGGGCATAAAGTGCCTTTTACTCTTTTAGGCCCCTACAGTGTGATGCACGCCATAGTAGTAGTAGTAGTTGTTGTTGTTGTTGTTTTTTTTTTTTTTTTTTTGTCTTTAATAAATTTTTTTTCTTCTTCTTGGGAGATAGTCCACCATGTTCGTCTGTTGAATACAAATCCAATTTGTCTGTTATAGTGACGCTTTTAATAGTTCATAGAGAGACTATTCTTAAAGACTTGGACAAGTGGGGGGCCATCAACTAGAGAAGAATGCCATTTCTTTTCATTTTTCCTCGCCCACCTTTCTTGACATTTAATTCTTTGAATTTTTTTCCCCTCATTTTCGGATATAACCTTCCCTGACTATAACAGAAATGGATCTTGCAATTATAATTAATAATTATGTTCCACATGCCTGTATGATAAAAATAAACTTAGATTAGAATATATTTGCCCATTAACCCATTTTTTTCATATTTTAATTGTTTTGAGTTCTTTTTTTTTTTTTTAAATAATAAGTTGAGTTATTAGTCCACCATAAATCAAAATAAATTGAAATTAAAAAATATGTATTAAATTGAAACTCACCATAATTCAGAATAAAAGTATTATGAAATGTTGTCAGATTTTGTTGTTTCTCTAGACTTTCTAGTTTGTTTTTGTCCTAACGTTTGAGAAAATCTATAACAACACACACACACACACACAAAATGCTAAAATACAAATTGTACATTCTAAATTTGACTGAAATTTATTTCACTCCTCTAACTTTACTTTCATTCAATTAAATCCTCTAAATTTAAAATTTATTCAATTCAAGTTTTTTGTCCAATTTCGTTAAAAAAAAAAATGCCATTAAATTTGAAATTAAAAAATTAAAAAATATATATTTTTAATGGCAGTTTTTTAGCAAAATTGGACAAGAGATTTGAATTGAATAAATTTAAAACTTAGAGAACTTAATTCAATAAAAATAGAGTTAGAAAACTTATATAAATTTTAGTCAAACTTAGATGACGTCATTTGCATTTTAGTAACCAAAAAAAAAATTGAAAAAAAAAATTCATATAAGCTGATTTGACAAATTGTTAATAATAAGTATAAAAAATAATATTAGTAATGAAGTCAAATAAGAAAAACTTGTCAATTCAACTATTGTAAAAAATATTATAAAATGTTGTGTGTACTAACATTTGCTCTTTTGTTATTGTTGTTGTTTGCGTTTATTTTTGGGTGAAGACAAGAAGGCCAAGCTGACGGTGGTCTCATGTGTAAAGCTGAACAGTTCAAACAAATTGCAAACTTGATGTCAGAATAATCACTGTCACAAACCAAATTCACCCTTCGGCACTTTTCTTCCACTAGGCTGTCAGCACCATGTGAGCATGCAAACTGTAAATTCTTTCTTTCCTAATTGCAAGTGGCTAGCTAGTGGAAAACTCAAAGCGGCAGACAAGGGAAGAGACCAAGTCAAAAATTCAGACGCACACAGTAGTGATGACTGAACACTAAACCCTATTGGGTTAAAAGTTTGAACATGAAGCAACTTTATTGACCAATCATCATCATCATATATGAGGCCTTTGTTTAATTTGTTTGTTTCCTTTGCTTCGTAGTTAAGTTTGTTCGATCGGCTGTTATTACTTGTTCCTATCTAACAACAACAACAACAATGTGCCATTGACAGCTGCTTCACGTGGCAGATCAAACTCCACTAAGATCACAGTGTTTTTGTTGGGATGTTTTTTATGTTTCTTTCTGCTGCTGCTCCAATGGCGGCTCAGTTTTGACCACAATGCACGGATTCTGTACGCCTTCCAGAAAAGGAAGGAGTAATATCGCACAGCACAACAGTATGAGCTTGTAATTCAGGACAAAGTTTGGCTTCCTATTGTTAAAACTCCTACTAAAAATTTATGATTTTATCTTTTGAAAATATAATTGTTGAATTGTATATTATTTATGTTCTTAATTTGTATATTAAATTTCGTGTTAATTAAATATTATTTACTATTTAATTCAAAAACTTATTTTTTATACGTAATTTTACATTACAAAAATTTAAAATTTAAACATTTGATTAATAGTATAACTATTAGTTTTTAATCTTTCAAAAACTTTGTAAGCATAAATGATATAATAAAAAAATGTAAATAAAAATTGTAGGGTCAGTTTTTGTAGCCCAAACCCAAAAAGGATGGGTTAGAGGCCCAACGAACCCAACACAATGAATTTATAGAGAGTGGGTGAAAGAGCTGGGCTGGATCTGAATTAAACTATGGATGGCTAAATTACGTGAGGCCGAGATAGCATAAAATAATGACAGCGAATATTTCAGTGAAAGTCCGAAGAGACATCTTATTGAATAAACAGTAATAACAATGTTCAGAGCTACAGTCAAGCCTCTTCCTTCCTTTTTCCTTTTTTTTCTCCCCTCGATTAGGGATCGACCTTCTTTATATATTACCCTCCTTCCTCATCTCCATCGTCCACCTGTTCCCCCTCTGGGTAAACACTTGAGCGCGGGTCAAATCATGCGCCCACTTTAGTTCTTTGTGAGTGGTGGTAGCTAAGGTTTCACTGTTCAGAGGTCCTCTCCACATAAATGCGGCCAGAAAAGCTGTTGCAGCGCATTAAATACGGTGGTAGCAGCTTTTCCTTTAGATATTTCTTCATTCTTATCATCCTCAGGAGTGCCCAGAGCTTGTTTTTGTCACACACATTGCTAGGAAGGGCCCCCGAGCTCCCTGTACATGTATTTAATCAGAACTTCCCGTATCCGAAGAGTAAAGGGCCATCTTCGGACCCCGGTTTAGAGGAACGGTGTCCCATCCCGCTTGAGCTCTTCGGACATAAGAGGCCACAAAGGACGGGGCCCCAGGCCCACCTAGATCTGGGCTTTTACCCCCCACAATAGCCCCTCAAAATTTCTATTTTTCCCTCTCATCCGAGGAGAAAAAATGGGATTTTGACTTGCCGCGGGGTAATTGGCTTGGGAACAGGCGAAGATTCAAATCGGCACGTGCGTAGATGTGAATGTGCGCGTTCCATCATTGCTGCAGTTGTTTTCCGTATTCCCAAAGCGCCACATTAATTACTTCAGGCGGCGTCTTGTCCTTTGCATCCAACGGCGGGTTATTGATCCAACGGACGGGGTTCCTTCTTGGGATTTGGGCGAAATAATTTCTGCCCCTTCCATCGTCCTCATATAAAGGCCCAGCGGTTACCATTTCACTTTCACCTTGAAGCTCTCATCCTACCCAACAAGATCAAGCATCCCAGCGCTCCGAGTTTTCTCAGTCGCCGCCTCCAATCCGTTTCAGAGTTCTTACGAATCTCCCTACGAAGTCAAAGATCACCCTCTAGCCTTGTGTTTGTAAGTTCTCGTCGCTCCAGGCCATCTGTTTTCTCTTCGGCTATCTTCTGTGTTGAGTTTTCATTTTCCCGTTTAAGAAAGATGGGCAAACTCGAGTACATGGTAGACAGTCCTGCCCAGTTGGAGAAGTTTAGGGCCACCTACCGCATACCCTCAGACGTGGGGGTGAGGTATTGTCCTCCCGAGAAAATACTGACTGATCGGAAAACCGGGGAAGTGGTGATCCCTCTTATTGCTTTCCTGGAGGGAGGAATGACGATTCCTATGGGCCCCATCACCACTAATTACCTCCGAAACCATAGGATTACCCCTTGGCAGTGTGCGCCTAACATGTTTAGGATCCTAGGAGCAATTGAAGACCTTAACCACCACCTAGGACTGGGACTCACTTGGCACGACGTGGTGCACATGTACGAGTTCCACAGCCAACAAGGGGCGGGATATTATTTAAAATCCCGGTCCGACATTGTTCGGCTAATTTCCTGCCTACCCAAGTCCAACAAAGGGCTAAAGGACGACTATGTGATCGTCTCGGGCGCGTGGCATAACGGTCCTCACTGTCCGACCAAGCAGGGAAAGCCAGGTGGGACACTAGTTCTAGGCACTCTAACCGTAGGTTTAGGATCCATTTTTGATTGTGTTGTTGCTTCCAATTTTCTAATCAAACTCTGGTGTGATTTGTAACAGATAAAGTGAATATTACTCCTCGGCTCAGCCTCACCAACGTTGCTGCACTGAACTTTTTATTGCGGTCGGAGATCTTCGTTAGCGAGGACGGGCAACTGCGATCGGCTCCCCTTATCTTAGGGTACAAAGCGAAGCCCAAAGATTTCCAACCGGCGGGTAACGCGATAATTCAGGGAGATTACCGTCTCAACCGCATCGACGTAGCTTGGAAGGGTTTTTTGGCACCGTACGACCTTCCGCCCGTACCACATCCACGCCCTCAGAACATACCGCCTCTCGTCCAACCCCTTCGGCAAGTTCCCCTCGGACAAGAGGTTGAAGGTGAAAGAGTTGGATCCTCTGGTTCATCTCTTGAAGAGCAAATAGACCAGTTCTACTTCGAGAGGGACGCTCCAGGAGAACAAGTGGTAGAGGTCTCGGACGCCGAGGAAGAAATTGACAGGCATTCAAGTGTTCAGCCTGTTGTGACTATTGCCGGCCCTGAAGACTCATCGGACGAAGACATGGACCTAAAAAACTTGATGAAGAAGAGGGTCCAAAAGACCGAGCATAAGGATATTGGGACGTCAAAAGTGGTGTCGTCTCTGCCCCCAGTGCCTATCCAGGTCTCCGATCCAGGGAAGAAGCCCCTCCCAAACCCTCAGAAGAAGAGGCCATACGAGCCTGAGGAGAGGGAGGAAGTCGTGCCCACCAAAACTAATAAACAGCAAAAAGTGATACGAGACCATCGGGGTAAGAGGGCCTCCTCCACCGAGAGCCGAGAGGACCTGGGTGGGGCTGAAGTTCGCCGAGGAGGGGGAACTCGTATTTGGTCACCGAGGCTGGAGCTGGATGGCGCTCCTTTTGCTTGGGACACCTCCCTCCGCAACTATGATGGAGGAAGGGCAGGATACGTAGCTGAGGCTCTGCAGCAGCCACTCCTCCTCCCCCACGACATGGAGTCATATAAGCGCTTCAACCAGAAGGAGCTTTTCCTGTCCCTTAAGAGGGACGTGGCCATGGTAAATATTCACTCTTAATTCAGATTTTATTTGCCATTGGCTTTAATTCACTTCTTCATTTGATGTTGAACACGCTGTCATGCAGATTACTCAGCAAATATACGTAGCCGAGGAATGGAACAAGAAGTCCTACCTCGAAGCTCAGGCAGCAGCGCAGTCTCAATCTGAAGCCGAAAGGTCTCTGGGTCAGCTGAAGGAGGACTATGCTAAATTGTCCGAGCAGCTAAAAGACATGACCAGTCAAAGGAACAGCTTCAAGGCCGGCCTAAAGAACGCCGAGACCCAAGCCGAGGAGCAGCGCAAAAAGCTGCATATGACAGAAATCAACCTGGAGACCGAAAGGGAGATGGTGAAGGGTCTCAGAGATGAACTTAGGAAAGCCAAAGAGCGCGCCCTATCCGCCGAGCAGAAGGCTCAACTGGCCAAGGAGTCAATTGAAACTGAAAAGAGGGCAGCGTATCAGTTGGGGGTGGAGGAGACCGGGCAGCAGCTTTCCGAACAGTTTGCCATGGTTAGTCGTGATTACTGCGACATAACCTGGCAGAAGGCATTAGACGCAGCTGGGATCCCTTCGGATTCCCCCCTGAGGCTACCGGGGAGCATATATTATGACCCTGAAATTCGAGAGCTCTCAGGTCCTGACCCTCCTGCCCCACAGCTTCCAGAGATCTCAGAGCAAGATTTGGCCAACCAAGCTCCTCCCTCCACCCTTGGTGCCACCAAAGAAGCTGGTCAGCCAGGTGATAAGGATAAACCAACTGACCAGGCGAAGGACAAGGGCAAAGGGTTGGAGGGACAGAAGGCTTCAGATGAGCCCAAGGATCAAGCCCCAGATGCTGCTGCTCGGAAAGGCCAGGCTGCTGATAACGTGGTCCCCTCGGCCAAAGAATAAACATAGGATTTTGCTTCTATTATTGTTTATTTATATTTCATTTTACTTTTTTATTTTATTTTATTTTTATTTTTACTATAAGAGATTTGTAAGCTACTCTTTTTCAATCAATGAAGTAACTTTTCTTTTACTTTGATTGTCTAATCTTATATTTCAACGCTGCGAGATCCCAATATCCCTTTATTAGCGTGCATGATTATAGGTGTTACTAAAAATAAGCAGAATGTGTGGGAACTATCAATGAAAAGGCATCAGGAGATAGGAATAATTTAGCTAGACTTAGCAGTTTTAATCATGGATCATCATGGAATGATATCTCAGTCGTAGTTGCATTAATTCTAGATTTAAACAGGCATGATTGGGGTGTCATCCAACCTACATCATCTGGTCCGAGGACTACAGGCATGGCAGGTTTTAAGTTTAAACAATTGAAAGAAACCGTAGGGAGTGTTAACTAATCCAAATCATCTGGTCCGAGGACTACAGGCATGATAGGATTTAAGTTTAAACAATTAAGAGAACTGTAAGGGAGTGTTAACTAACCCAAATCATCTGGTCCGAGGACTACAGGCATGATAGGATTTAAGTTTAAACACTTAAGAGAACTGTAAGGGAGTGTTAACTAACCCAAATCATCTGGTCTGAGGACTACAGGCATGATAGGATTTAAGTTTAAACACTTAAAAAACAGTAACAGATTGTTAACTAACCCAAATCATCTGGTCCGAGGACTACAGGCATGATAGGATTTAAGTTTAAACACTTAAGAGAACTGTAAGGGAGTGTTAACTAACCCAAATCATCTGGTCCGAGGACTACAGGCATGATAGGATTTAAGTTTAAACACTTAAGAGAACTGTAAGGGAGTGTTAACTAACCCAAATCATCTGGTCCGAGGACTACAGGCATGATAGGATTTAAGTTTAAACACTTAAGAGAACTGTAAGGGAGTGTTAACTAACCCAAATCATCTGGTCCGAGGACTACAGGCATGATAGGATTTAAGTTTAAACACTTAAGAGAACTGTAAGGGAGTGTTAACTAACCCAAATCATCTGGTCCGAGGACTACAGGCATGATAGGATTTAAGTTTAAACACTTAAGAGAACTGACTATATAACTCGTCGTTAGATAGATTAAAAGGAAAATTCGATTAATAATAATACCTTTTAAGGTTATTTACATTCCAAGGGCGCGGTATCACATGCCCGTCCAAATCTTCAAGGAAGTATGCTCCAATGCCAGCCCCTGAAGTAATGCGATATGGCCCTTCCCAATTAGGTCCTAGTTTTCCCCAAGCTGGGTTCTTCGCAGTGCCGACCACTTTTCTTAACACCAAATCACCGGGGTCCAAGGGTCTGAGCCTTACGTTGGCATTATAACCCTGCCTGAGCTTTTGCTGATAATGCGCCAATCGGACCATTGCATTTTCTCTCCTTTCATCGATTAGGTCCAAACTCCTTTCTAGCTGATCGCTATTGCCCTTCAAGTTGAATGAGCTAGTTTTTAACGTTGGGAATCCAGTTTCTAGAGGTATGACAGCTTCAGCCCCATAGGTCATCGAGAAAGGAGTCTCTCCAGTAGACCTGCGTGGAGTAGTTCTGTAAGCCCAAAGAACATGTGGCAACTCCTCGACCCATTTGCCCTTCACGTCGTCAAGTCTTTTTTTTAGGCCACTCACAATGACCTTATTAACAGCCTCTGCCTGGCCGTTGCCCTGGGGGTACGCTGGGGTAGAATATCTGTTCGCAATTCCCAGCTCGCTACAATAACTCCTAAATGCTCTACTATCAAACTGGAGGCCATTGTCCGAGATGAGACTGTGCGGGACCCCGAATCTAGTGACTATATTCTTCCACACGAACTTCTACACATCTACGTCTCGGATGTTCGCCAGAGGTTCTGCTTCGACCCACTTCGTGAAGTAGTCAGTGTCGACTAGCAGATATCTCTTGTTCCCTGCAGCCTTAGGGAACGGTCCCACGATATCCAAGCCCCATTGGGCAAAAGGCCACGGGCTGGTTAGCGGGTTAAGAGTTCCTCCGGGCTGATGAATACGTGGGGCAAATCGTTGGCATTGATCGCATTTTTTGACGTAATTCAGGGCTTCTTCTTGCATGTTGGGCCACCAATAACCCTGAGTGAGAGCACGGTGAGCCAAGGACCTACCCCCAGTATGGCTTCCACAGATTCCTTCGTGTAGTTCTTCTAGTAGTAGCTCGGCCGCTTCAGGAAGTATGCACAGTAAATAGGGCCCCGAGTAGGACCGTTTATATAACTTCTGATCCTCGGATAGCCAGAACCTGGTCGCTTTTCTTCGAATTTTATCAGCCTCCCCTTTTTCATCAGGTAAGACCTCTTCTTTTAGAAACTTAATTAAAGGGTCCATCCAACTGAGTCCGGCCCCGACTTGATGTACTTGGATCACTTCTTTTCCGGCATCGGTAGGCTGATACAAATCCTCGACGAGGATAACTCTCGGCAGATCATGTGCCGACGAGGTGGCTAGTGTGGCTAAGGAGTCAGCATGTGCATTGCCACTCCTGGGCACATGTTCCAGGCTAAAAGATTTGAACCTGGTTTGCAAACGTCTGACCCGACACAAGTATCCCTGCATCCTTTCATCTTTCGCTTCAAACTCCCCATGTACTTGACCCACGATTAATCTTGAATCCGAGAACAGCCTTACTTCTGTTCCTCCCATTTTCTGGACCATGCTCATCCCCATCAGCAGAGCTTCGTATTCCGCCTCATTATTTGTTGCCGAGAAGCCCAGCCTTAGTGCTTTCTCGATAATAATTCCTTCGGGAGATAGCAATACTAACCCCACTCCAGAACCCTTTTGATTCGCGGCACCGTCCACGTATGCCTCCCAAAGGGAAGGACCTTGTGGAGAGATCATGCCAACTGATTTTTCATCCATGTCCGGCGTCGGCTTTACTTCTTCTAGTCGGGGCTCCGTGAACTCAGCCACTAAGTCAGCAATCACTTGACCCTTGATCGAAGTGCGTGGCATGTACTTGATATCAAAAGCCCCTAGGATCGTTCCCCATTTAGCGATTCTTCCAGTATAATCCGCACTTCGGAGTATGGCCCTGAGCGGGAGTTGGGTGAGAACAATGACCGTATGGGCTTGGAAGTAATGAGGGAGCTTTCGCGTACCCAGAACTACGGCCAGAATAGCCTTTTCCAAGGGTAAATAACGGATTTCGGCTTCATGCAACGATTTGCTTACACAGTAAACTGGTTTTTGGACACCCCCATCCGCTCGGACCAGCACCAAGCTCACCGCATGAGGGGCTACAGCGATATACGCAAATAAGACTTCATCCGGCTCGGGGCTGGACATAATTGGTGGTCGAGCTAGATAATCCTTCAACTGCTGGAATGCCGTAGCACACTCTTCAGTCCACTCAAACCCTTTCCACTTGTTGATCAAGGAAAAGAAAGGCCGACACCTGTCCGCTGATCGTGAGATAAATCGATTTAGGGCTGCGGTCATCCCCGTCAGTTTCTGAACCTCCTTCGGATTCCGAGGAGCCTGTAGCTCGTTAATGGCCTTTATTTGGTCTGGGTTGACCTCAATTCCTCTGTGAGTCACCATATATCCTAAGAACTTGCCTGATCCCACCCCAAATGAACACTTAGACGCATTCAAGCGCAGCTTGTATTTTCTAAGAACTCTAAAAGTACTTTCAAGATCCTTCACATGCTCAGCCACCTCTTTGCTCTTTACCACCATGTCGTCTATATAGATCTCGATATTTTTGCCTAGCTGTGATTCAAACATCCTCGTCATCATCCTTTGGTATGTGGAACCCGCATTTTTTAAGCCGAATGGCATCACCTTGTAATGGTAATTTCCAACGGGGGTTACGAAAGCGGTCTTCTCTTGATCATCCAGGGCTAAAGGTATCTGATGATAGCCTTGAAAGGCATCCAAGAAGCTCATCCGCGGGTGTCCGACAGTGGCGTCCACGAGCCGATCGATTTTTGGCATAGGAAACGGATCTTTAGGGCACGCCCTGTTTAGATCAGTGAAATCCACGCATACTCGCCATTTCCCGTTCTTCTTCTTCACTACCACAGTATTTGCCAACCACTCTGGGTAAAAAATCTCTTTAATAGCTCCAGCTTGCTTGAGCTTTGCCACTTCTTCCCTGACTGCCTCAGCATGTTCTTTGGATGGACGACGAGGAGGCTGCTTCTTGGGTGTGACCGTGGGATTTACTTTCAAATAGTGGCATATGAATTCTGGATCCACCCCCGGGGCTTCATAAGCGTTCCAGGCGAATACGTCAAGGTTTTCCTTAAGAATTTTTAGTAACCCTTCCTTTTCCTGTAAAGGCAAATTGGATCCGACCTGAAAGAATTTTTCAGGGTCATCCCCAATGACAACTTTTGTTAAGTCCTCGCACTCTGCACCCTTATCCATATCTTTAGTGGGCAATAACCCCCGCTTTCGTTGCTATAAGTTCTCTTCGGTTTTTGCTGACTTTGCTTCTGGCTCGTGTTGAACGGCAGCCACCAAGCATTGTCTAGCCGTGAGTTGGTCCCCGCGGATTTCGCAAACCTGGCCTTCTGATGGATATTTGATTTTCTGATGTAAGGTGGAAGAGACTGCCCCCAAAGCGTGAAGCCAAGGCCTGGCTACAATTGCTGTATATGGAGAAAATACGTCTACCACTATGAAGTCTACTTCCACTATCTCAGAACCCGTCTGTACAGGTAAGCGTATTTGGCCCTTAGGAATCACGGCCCTTCCTTCAAAACTGATCAATGGAGAACCATACGGCGTTAGATCACTGGGTTTGAGGTTCAGCCCCCTGTAAAGATCGGGGTACATAATTTCTGCAGCACTGCCTTGGTCGACCATCACCCGCTTTACATCGTATCCTCCGATTCTGAGAGTTATGACCAGCGCATCATCGTGCGGCTGGATAGTCCCCACCGTGTCAGCGTCCGAGAACCCTAAAACTGGACGTCCGTCCGCTTTGCTTCTCTTCGGACCCTGGCCAAGGTCCCCCGCAGGCAGCCGGTCGACTGACATGACCTTAGATGGCCAGGATCCCGTTCTTCCTGGTGCTGCAAAGATGACGTTGATGGTTCCCAGAGGGGGTTTTAAAGGATCTTCCCTCCTAGGCTCCGTGCTAACCTGGCCCCCTCGACCACTAGAGTGATGCAAGAGGTGCCTCAATTTCCCTTCACCGACCAACTGATCCAAATGATCCCACAAACTCCGGCAGTCTTCGGTCGTGTGTCCATGATCCTGGTGATACTGGCAATAGAGGTTGCGATTACGTCTATCTGGATTCCCTACCATTTTATTCGGCCACTTGAAGAATGGCTCATTCCTGACCTTTTCTAAAACTTGGTGGACTGGATCCCTAAATACTGTGTTGACTGCCTGGGGATTGGCTGATCCTGCCTGCGCAGGAAAATCCCTCCTCGGTTTATTATTATGGTACCTATCCGACCTAAAGTCCCTCCTGTCTTGGGGGATAACCTTGTCCTTGCCTTTTCCTTGCTGCTGATCTTCTTCGACCCTCTTATACTTCTCAATGCGATCCATTAGCTGACGCATGCTAGTAACAGGTTTGCCAGACAAAGATGTCCTTAGACCATGGTCGGTAGGAAGACCGAGCTTGAATGTTTCCAGGGCCATTGCGTCAAAATTGCCCTCCATGTCGTTAAACATCTCCCAATATCTATCCGAGTAGACCTTCAGGGTTTCCCCTTCCTGCATGCTTAGAGACAGCAGCGACGACAAAGGTCGGGCCACCCTTCGGCAGGTAACAAAGCGCGAACCAAAGGCTTGGGTGAGCTCTTTAAAGGAGCTGATGGAATTTGGGGTTAGTCCATCGAACCATCTCATCGCCACTGGTCCAAGACTGGAGGGGAAAACCTTGCACATCAGTGCCTCATCCCTGGAGTAGACAGCCATCTTTTGGTTGAAATGACTTACGTGTTCCACAGGATCCGTCCTACCATTGTAGACGGTGAATGTCGGTTGGTTAAAACGCCGAGGAAGTTTCGCCTCTTCTATCCTACGCGTGAAGGGTGATCTAGAAATCTGATTCAAAGCCCTGCTCATGGCGTCATTTCCCATGTCTTCTTGTAATGGAATTCTGTGTTGCCCCTTACGGTGGGCTTCTTGTTCATAGGAGTAAGATTCGCTGTCTGGTGTCCAGGACTTAGGTTGGTAAGTAACATCTGGCGCGTCGTCGAGGTCCTCGTCGGAGTACGAGGAAGCCCTTTTCCTCTTTGCATGGCGTAACTCCCTCTTTAGTTTCTCAACTTCCCGCTGCAGGTTCCGATTCTTTTCTGCATGGGATATGTAACTCCCACCATGTGATCGATTCTGATCACAGGGCACAGTATGTACACTGCCCTCCTGATCTTGTCTCCTCTCCAAGTTGAAAAAAGGGTCAACGTGTTGAGATGCCCTAGACTCTGCTTCTTGCTGATTCGGTTCAGCCATCACCTACTGCTGTTTTCTCCCCTGCACAAGCTCTTCCCACAGACGGCGCCAATTGTAGGGTCAGTTTTTGTAGCCCAAACCCAAAAAGGATGGGTTAGAGGCCCAACGAACCCAACACAATGAATTTATAGAGAGTGGGTGAAAGAGCTGGGCTGGATCTGAATTAAACTATGGATGGCTAAATTACGTGAGGCCGAGATAGCATAAAATAATGACAGCGAATATTTCAGTGAAAGTCCGAAGAGACATCTTATTGAATAAACAGTAATAACAATGTTCAGAGCTACAGTCAAGCCTCTTCCTTCCTTTTTCCTTTTTTTTCTCCCCTCGATTAGGGATCGACCTTCTTTATATATTACCCTCCTTCCTCATCTCCATCGTCCACCTGTTCCCCCTCTGGGTAAACACTTGAGCGCGGGTCAAATCATGCGCCCACTTTAGTTCTTTGTGAGTGGTGGTAGCTAAGGTTTCACTGTTCAGAGGTCCTCTCCACATAAATGCGGCCAGAAAAGCTGTTGCAGCGCATTAAATACGGTGGTAGCAGCTTTTCCTTTAGATATTTCTTCATTCTTATCATCCTCAGGAGTGCCCAGAGCTTGTTTTTGTCACACACATTGCTAGGAAGGGCCCCCGAGCTCCCTGTACATGTATTTAATCAGAACTTCCCGTATCCGAAGAGTAAAGGGCCATCTTCGGACCCCGGTTTAGAGGAACGGTGTCCCATCCCGCTTGAGCTCTTCGGACATAAGAGGCCACAAAGGACGGGGCCCCAGGCCCACCTAGATCTGGGCTTTTACCCCCCACAAAAATATATTAAGTAAAGTTGTAATCATTTTGTTGCCAAATTCTGTCTTTGTGTATATAAATAAATAATGTTATGTCCACCACATTTTTAGAATAAATCTTAGGTGAGAAATTGTTATTAGGAATACAAAAGTGATATCAATAGTGATTTTTGGATTATAAATAATTTGCCACCTAAAATTTTTTGTGCAAAAATATTGAGAAAATGTCGTAAACGAATGATATAAATTAGTTGAAAAAATTATATAAGAAGACCCGTAATGTTTCACATTAAGCCATAATTTTTAGCTTTTATCAATTAAAGTCTTTAATTAGTAAAACCATTTTGATTTGAAGCATATATCCATCTTCCTTTGCTTTTTAAGAATCAAATCGTCTAATTTTTTTTATCCTTATGCATGTAGCAAACTTTAAGTATTTTAAAATAATTAACATAGTTTCTCTAAGTGGAACTCTATTGCCAAAATTACAAAAAAGTTTGAAAAATACTATTCCAATTTAAATTTTACTATCAATAACTTCTAGAAATTTAAAATAATTTTCATTATTTATTTTATATTTTTTTAATAGTTTATTATATTATTTGTTTTAATAATACATTTTGGGTCTTACACGTCATGTTTGTATTATTTGATTCATTAAGTATACTAAAATTATTAGTATATTTTAGTTTAAGTGAAACTCTATTACCAAAGTTAATGAAAAATTAAAATATTACTCAGTCTAAAACTCAATTATCAAAAGTTTCAAGGAATATAAAAAGAGTTTAGTTAGTTATTTTAAACTATTTTATAATCTATTATAATTTTTTTTACTTATCTTATATTAAAGTAATTTATGATATAGTTTTTACTTTAGTAAACATAGCAAAAATAATAAATAAAGGAATGTCATGTGCTCATTAGTCTAGGACATGATGTAAATTTGAAGGTTTTAAGTTCAATCCACCTCAATATCAGTTCATGGGTTTCCAAGGTATTTCATGGACAAGGAGTGAAATAGCTTGGCTAATGGTTGGGACGCCACTTCCTTATATATATATATAATAAATAAAAACTAATATAGGTCTAGAAGTTGTAGTTGAGCCAAAAGGCATCTCTTTATTTGTGCCAAGTTTCATGAAATTTTATTACATTCTAATTAAAACTTAATTACCCAAGTATTAAAAAATTCAAAAGATTTATTATTCTAATAAAAATTCATAAACCAAAAGTCTCAAGAAAAATCAAAGAAGACTCATTATTCATTTTAAACTAGCTAGTTTAATCATTGCAGGGGCTTGGGCCCCTGAATTGGGAATGGCCCACATCACCAAAGCCCAACACAAAGGGAGGCCCACGTGGCTAAGGCCCATTACAGTGCAGTTGGCCCATATGGCTAAAGCTAGACACGGAAGGAATGAGATTAGCTCGCTAACAAAATGGGCAAGTCCTCAGTAATATAGAGTTACGCTCGGGCTAAGTTGGGCCCAACACCAACAAGCCAGTCAAAGGAAAGACCGAGGGAGAATAGCCATTTGAGGTCGGAATCGAACATTGTCAAATAACTTTAGGGAGTTTGCTGCTGAGCACTAATTGGCATCTGGAACAAGTTCCAAGAAAATCCTCTGAAGTCGTGAGGATTCCTGGGGATTCAAACAGGTGTGGGAAAGTGTGTCAAGTGGGGAAGTAATAATAAATACCCCACTAAGGAGAGACTATAAAAGGGGGAGAAGGTGAACATGTTAGGGGGTTGGAAAAATTAGGGTAAGAGAGAGTGAGAGTAAGAGAAACACAAGGAACTAGTGGGAAATGTAGGGAAACCGAAGGAACTACATTGCATTGAGGGTTGGAGGAAGACAAGCCAGGCGAGGTTCAGGGCGTAATTTGTAGGATCGTGACATATCCCACATATAAATAAGTTGGGGCCCAAATACAATCTAATAACAAAGTTTTTGGCTACCACAATCATATATCATAATTATATGTTTTAATAATTAAAGAATTTTGTTAACAGATGCTAAGGGCATTTGTTTATAAAATACTTTTAGAAATTTTTTATGAAAAATGAAAAGAACAACTGATTTTTTTATAGTTTTTTATAGTTTTTTATAATTCTCATAAAAGTGGATATTAAAACTTTCATAAAACAATTCATTAACAAATACTCTAAGGGCACCTATTAACTAGATACATAATTAACTTTGGATCTTCTATGTTGTGCATACCCTATTTGATTCAATATAAGTGTTATACACAGCTACAATGTGCTTTGTTTTATGATATATTATAAGTATATTATTGAAATAATTAATATACCTTTTCTTAAGTAGAACTCTTTCACTAAAATTTGAAAAAATTTAATACTATTCTGGTTAAAACTTAATAACCAAACATTTCAAGTAATTTTAGATTATTATAAAATTCTGTTATGATATTTTAGTTTTGATAACAAATACACTTTCACCAGGTTACATATAATAATTTTTTTTTCTTTTATTTTTACTTTATATATTTTATCATGTAATTTCAATCATTTCCTTATTTTTCATATAATTATTTTTTAAAATCGTTCATTGAACATTTTATTATGTAATTTCAATCATTTCATTATTTTTCATATAATTTTTTTTATTTTTAAATCGTGCATTGTACATGCAACCACAAGTTTAAGAAAAATAGAGATATCAACCAGGGTAATCAATATAAAGGAGGTATTATTTCAACAACCAATATAGTAAATAAAACAATATTTTTTTTTTTAGAAAATAAACTACACATTCAAGACCTTTCAAACTCGAACTCTCACCTTTAGTTTGAAAGGGGGGTGTTATGGCCTAAGTGACCAAAACCAATTGTAGATTCATGCACTTGTAAAACAAGCAACTTAACATTGGGTTAGTTTAGAGCTAGTAAAATATTATCTAGTATGTAAATTTTATATTGAGTTCAGTGTAATACACTTGCTTAATAAAAAAGAGCCAGTTAACGGGTACCCTTAAGGCAATTATTAATAAACTATTTTAGGAAAGTTTTGACACCACTTTTATAGGAAATATAAAAAGTTATCATAAAAATTAATTACTTTTTTCTTTTCCCATAAAAAGTTTTTAAAAATATATCCAAAACAAATATCCTTAGTGTATCTATTTACTTTTCCCTAATAAAAATTATATAGTCGTTAAGGACTTTCACACATTAGTTGTGCATTTGGATAGTGATGATTTTGGTTGCGTCTGTGTTTTGGCTCTTTTTTCTTTCTTTTTTTTCTTTTTTTTAAGCGCGTTTCAGCAGGGAATATGCATTATTCAGTGGGTCTCGTGCACTGTTCACGGGACCCACAAGTACTTTATTAAAAAAAAATTAAAAATAGGTCCCACGGCACTATTCATACATTTAAAAATTATTTTGTTACAGTGTTTTCAGTTTTTAGCAAAATAAGCAATATCCAAACGGACCCTAGATGTAAATCATCAAGCCAAACCGCGTAAACTTTTTTTTGTATTCTCTTTTACATGTTTATGCTCATCATTTAATCATTACATACAATCACACACAACAACTTTAACATGACTCATCAACAAATTCATTGGAGTTAACATCCTTATTGGTGATAGAATGTCTTTCAGTGGCCTTTTTGAAGAATACCTAAAGGTTGCCTTCCATCTTCATAGTTAACAATAAGTCACCACCGCACACCCTTGGTGTGATGGTCACTCCACAAGTATAAGTGTTTTGTGGAGTGTGGGGGGCAAGGATTGGGGTTCAAGTCTCCAAGAGGAAGCTTCACACACATATACACTTAGATTAGGCTAAAGTAGAATTTCTATCTTGTATCCACACACACACACACACACACAAAAACAATAAGTCAATGATATAAAATTTTAAAAATTTAAAATTTTGCTAATTGATGCTTAAGGGTATTAGTTTAGGAAATACTTTTAGAAACTTTTTATGGGAAAGGAAAAAAAAACAGCTGATTTTTTTTTTTTTTTTACAGTTTTTTATATTTTCTATAAAAATGGTATCAAAATTTTCTTAAAATGGTACATTAACTAATACCCTAAAGGCTTCTATTAACAGACCCAAAAAATTTCATTGTTTACAAGTGATATATTGTGACTAGTGTATACTAAAAATAAATGGCTAAAGTGCAAAACACACCTTTGAAGTTTTGGGTTATTTAGATTTTACACCTTAAAATTTTTATTTGCATCATTCCATCCATATTTTCTGTTAAGTGTCACACAAGCTTGTCTATATGTCTAGTTTGTCTAATAAATAATAGCACGTCATTTTCATTATGTCACGTGACATTATTTTTATTGGATGAACTAAACATATACGGCAAGTTTATGTAGCATTTAAATATAGACGAATGGACTACAAATGCACACGTAATATAACTTTAAGAAGTAAAATTCAAATTCTGAAACTTTAAAAATATAAAATTCAAAGGCCCCTGAACTTTAGGGGTTTAGTTTACACTTGAACCAAAATAAAATTAGTGGTGAGACATATTAAAATAGCAGTACTCAATCACAATTTATCATATTATTAAAAATTTCTAGAAAAAAAATTCATTCTTGACCATAACTAAAAGCGTCACGGACACGTGACCAACATTAAAAAAAATATATGTATCATTAATTGGTAGTCAACAGTAAGCGCCATAATATATCCGTAACACTTTTTTCTTATTCTTTTTTAATAGTAGTATTATTTATTGCTATGACTGAAGAATATGAGAAAAGTATATGCTCGTTTTTCATCAAAATTGGCAAAGTTTGATACGATGGTTGCTGTTAATGCACTCAGTGACTGTAGACCTGAGTGCAGTACCACATCACATACAAGTTCCAAAGTCCTTATAAATGTAGTAGTATAAATTCAACATATAAACATCAAATGCTGCATCCAATCACAGAAGAAGATTTAGAAACCAGGTGGCATAAGTGAATAAAAATCCTTAGGTAAATTTTGTGGGATTTTTTTAATAGATGCCTTGTTGGGATTTAGTTCATTAACAAATAGTTTAAGAGTGCTCGTTAACCGTACTTAATTTTTTTTTTAACAAACGAGGATGTCTAGATCTCAAGTATTTGATTATTTCTTCGAGTATATGCAATCATCCCATCTCACACATACCAGATTATTACAAGGAGGAATCTCATAGAGGTGGCCCAAAAATGTTAGCAAGAGATTTCGAACAAGGTAGTTAATCTCGTACCGGAGGTTGTACCAATTTGACCAGTAAAACGATATATTTCGGTACTGGTTAATATCGATGTACCGTTTCGAATTTACTGCTATTTTTTATATTTATAAATATATATATATATATATATTATAATAAAAATAAAAGTTTACCATAAAACATTACCTCAATTCAGAACAAATTATTCATGGTTTTAAACTTTAGACTTGAGCATACTAAGAAAACAAATAATACTAATAAGTTAATGCAAATAAGTTACCATTCTGCCCTTACAAAAATTCAAAAATTACAAAACTTAAAAAAAAGAAAAAAAAAAAAAGAGCTTATTTCTGTACCGGTCAATACGCCCAGTACTGGCCAATATGCTCAAAATTGGCCAGTACATGGCCAGTATTTAAACCGATATGAAACGTTGACGTTTCGATACTAGTGCACGTACCGGTATGGTACATATCGGCTGGTACGGTACGGTATTAACCACCTTGATTTTGAACCTATGATCTCTTGAATATTATAAGGCCTTAGGAACCACTAAGCCAACCCATTAGGGTTAACCGTACCCAATTTTGTGTGTTTCATTTTATGTTTTCTCTATTATAACGTACCTCATATTATTTTTCCTTGCATCATAAAATAATCAAGTTTAAAATAAAAAATTTCAACATAGCGTACTGCAACTAATGGATCATGAAATTTGAACACTAATTATAAGAGTAAGACAAAGTATTCTTATTTGAATACATGCTAGGCAAGATGCACACCCCATGCCCCATGGTAAGCATAACGTTCGAGTCACCACTAAAGTTATATATTATTGGGAGTGATTATGGGGACACATTATTTTTTACGACCTATTTCCAATTACAATAATTTGTTGTGATTAAAGTAACATTTTCATCTAAGTCCACCGTTAACACCATTTTTATCATGCATTAATTACGATAGGCTATATCATTATTAGCAATTTTTCATTGTGTCCAAACTTTATGGGCAGGTAGCCAAATTTTATGTCAAAATTGGAGGAATGTATTTCTACTATTCATTAAATTTATTTGACTTATGTATAAGTTTTTAAAAAAATTTGGTTAAAATTTAAGTATATTTCCTAATTAATCTCAAACAAAAAACTGTATAAACCAATACCACACAAGTAGTGTTATCTTTCCCAATAGCAATAAAATTCAATGTAGCTTTTTATTCCAAGAACTCACAACATAAAAAAAAAAAAAAAAAAATTAATAAAACTCTCCCAAACCAAGTTTTATTACTAATAAATAGAACTTTTTTTTAGCTAAATTCTAGAATTTTTAAAATAATTAAATGTATGAAAGTAAAATTTTGAACACATAAAGTCGATTCTCTATTACTACCTCTATCCCAAATTGATGGTCTTGTTTAAAAAATTCAACATTTTAAGAGAATATTATTTATTGTGTAATCTTTTAATAAAAAATGTACAAGTTTATAAATTTACCCTCGTTAATTTAAACTTAAAAAAAATGATACTACCTCCATTAGTCCATCCCAAAATGTTGGTTATGTTTAAAAAAATCCAATTTCTTATAGGAACATCATTTAATACATGGTCATTTAAAAATATACCATTTTTCAAAATTATCTTCATTAATTTAAACTATAGGAAAGAATCACACAGAATTTTAAATAAAGTAAAATGTCAGAAAAAAAAATTTATTTATTAATTTTGAAAAGAAAATTTCATTTTGAATAACTCAAAATGAAATTGAATACCAATAATTTGAAACAAAAGAAGTATTGACTTTCTAAATAAAATAAATAATAAGATAAAACAGTTAAAAAACAACTACATTTCAAAACATCCCAAAAATAGGATAGGGAATAAAAATTAAATAAAAAAAAAACACCAAAACTTTCTTAGTTATAAAGTAGGTTCTTTGTTTGATAAATTCTAGGTTTGAAGTTTTTATTTTTTATTTTTTATTTTATTTTTTATTTTTTTTAAGGGAAGGTTTGAAGTTAAAAACATTAAAAAACGTTTTAAATGACATCACAAGCTAGACATGCATGTCTTTGAGGAAAAAAAAAAACACACTACTATTACCCATCTAACGATGACGTGGCAGTTTGACCCAGTCTCTCTCTCTCTCTCTCTCTCTTTCTCTCCCCTCCTCAGTCCAAAAGAGACATGAGACAAATCTCTTTCCCAAAAAACCCAGCCATGACATGAACCCAATCCACTTTGGTAACTCACTTCTTCAACTCGTTCCCTTCAACTCAGTTCTCTCTCTCTCTCTCTCTCTCTCTCACTCTATTAGGGTTTCAAAAGTCTGCTGCTAGTATATACACAAAACAAGCGACCTTTCAACTTGAAAGAGATATATTCTTTGGAGTAAGTCTCTCTTCAACAATTTCGACTGTATTTAATTCTCTCTACTATTACACTGTATGTAATTTTTTTCTTCTATCTTGCACTTTTCCTCTTTTTCTTGTTGTTGAATCTGTAAGCCAAACTATATACTTCTCAGCTAGAGTTTTTTACTTGGTCATATTCGTGTTTGAATTTTCTTCTTCTTTGTCCATCTAGATAGAAAGATGGTACTTTTAGAGAGAGAGAGTTAGATAGTCATAGAGAGAGATAGAGGGTCAAGGGTTTTAGGTGAGAAAAAAAAGTGAGAAGGGAGACTGAGAATTTTCAAATATCTGCTATTTATTCCAAAGAAACTCATTTTGCTTGTTTCTATGACCTTTCTTGGAACAATCCTTTAATGGGTGTCAGTTAAATTTGTAGAATTTTGTTATATATTTTTTTTTTCCTTCCCTTTTTAGTATGTTAGGGGAAGAAGATAAAACCCCGGTTACCGGAGGAGGTACCCGGAGAACCTATTTGCGGTCAGTTTCATGGACTGACCGGTCTCCTTCTAAGCCTAATCCATACCCTAGCCCTAGACCACAATTGAATAGTAAAGTGCGGTCCTGCTTGCCGCCACTTCAGCCACTTTCAATTAACCGGAGGACTGCAGAGGAGTGGCCAAAGGCGGGTTCTGATGATCTGGGCATATGGCCTCATCCCCAAACCCCGAGAGGGGAAGCTAAACCGCTTGAGATTTCAAATTCGGAACAACCACCCGTGAAAGAATTCCAGTTTAAGAGGGATAAGCTTGCGTTTTATAACAAGGAATGCTCGAGAATTGCTGAGCATATATACTTGGGAAGTGATGCTGTTGCAAAGAACCGCGAGATTTTGAGGAAGAATGGGATCACCCATGTGCTGAACTGCGTTGGGTTTGTTTCTCCTGAATATTTTAAGAGTGATCTTGTGTATAAGACACTTTGGTTGCAAGACAGCCCATCCGAGGATATTACAAGTATTCTCTATGATGTGTTTGATTACTTTGAAGATGTTCGGAAGCAAGGTGGGCGAGTTCTTGTGCATTGTTGCCAGGGAGTGTCACGATCGACCTCTTTGGTTATTGCATACCTCATGTGGAGGGAGGGCCAGAGCTTCGAAGATGCCTTTCAATATGTGAAGGCAGCACGAGCGGTGACTAACCCAAATATGGGTTTTGCTTGCCAACTTCTGCAGTGCCAGAAGCGAGTACATGCTGTGCCTGCAAGCCCGAATTCGGTGATTAGGATGTATCGGATGGCCCCTCACTCATCATATGCTGCTCTTCATCTGGTACCAAAAATGTTAAGCCATCCAGGTGCACAAGGCCTTGACTCTCGTGGAGCATTTATTGTGCATGTTCCTTCTGCTATATACGTTTGGACTGGGAAAAATTGCAATACTGTGATGTCAAATAGTGCTATGGGAGCTGCACATCAGGTAATTCAGTATGAAAGGGCTCAGGGACCAATTGTGAGTATCAAAGAAGGTGAAGAGCCATCAGAATTTTGGGATGCTCTTGCCAACGGGCAACTCCTAGCAGACAATTCTGAGAGTATGGAGGTCAGAAAGGAAGGGAATTTGTGTTCCAGAAATGATTGGGTTGCTGCAGCAAATCAAGTTAAGGCTGGTGAAAGGGAGGTGGATGAATATAACTTAGATTTTCAAATTTTTCACAAGGCGATTGCTGGTGGGGTTGTTCCACCTTTTTCAGTTTCAAATACTGAATCAGAAACTTGCCTTCCTGCCAGAGAAAATGGATGGGGGAGACTAAGATCGAAGCTTGCTAATGGTCTCATGAAAGAATTTGTCACCTCCTCCAAACTGAACAGTGATTGTACTCAATCCAGTGATGAATCAAATATGATTTTAGATGCACAGAAAGAAGTAAAACGCTCTCTTGGTCTTATTGAACCGTCACCACTGTTATCATCATCAATTGAATGTGGTTCACCAGATTCCTTTGATTGTTTCCCAAATGGCAGCCCAGATAGGATAAGGGAAACTTCTAAAGAAGTGGAACACTCTGTTACTCTTACTGATCCTTTCTTGTCAATGACACCTCCTTGTGCTTCGCCAGATTCATATTCTTGTTCTTTGACAACTGATCCTGTCTTGTCACCCACACCTACTTGCAGTTCACTAGATTCTTTTTCTTGTTTTCTGGGCCGCAGCCCGAAGTTCAGCTCCAAGTCCCCAACAATTTCGCCATCAACCTCTGATTACACCAGTTCATTTACCTTTTCACCATCATCATCTAATTGGTCTGACTTGTCATACTTGTCTTCGCAGCAGCCTTCACCTTCGGGCTGGGAATCTACAGATCCATTTTTTCAAATGAATGCTTCTTTGGCAGATAATTCTAGTTTGATTTATAAAGAAACTCTGCCTGCAAAGGAGGTTTCTGATAAACATACTTTGAGAGTTGGAAATGCTTCTTTGCCATGTAAAGGAACTTCACCCTCTATTGCAGAGCGCAGAGGGAGTAATCCTCCACCTCGAATGTTATTACCCTCAGCTGATGAGCCATCTCAAGTCCCTAAGAATCTGGTACGATCATGGTCCTTCGCTTTACCTAACATCGAGGATGATGTGATGAATGATGTTGATTGCAACCAATCTGACAATGAAGCCAATGGAGATGAGATTATGTTTGATACTGGATTTGAATTACAAGGTGAGATTGAAAGTAAGAAAGAGGATGATAATAAAATTCATCCTCTGTCAGGTGATATGATCAACAGGGTTGCAGGAGTGGTGACCCCAGTTTTGTTCCAGTGGCCTCGTATGAATAAAGTGGAGATGCATTCTTTTTGCATTCTTGATTCCAGATCTGTATACTTTCTGTTGGCTCCAGATGTGAGTGTAGGCACCAATAGTCGCAGTATCTTATTTGTATGGTTGGGGAGTGAATTTTTGGATGTGAAAGGGCAGAGTCAATTGATCAGCATCGATGGAAAATGGGATAGTGGTAATCTTCACTGGGAGACAGTTGGTCACAACTTCCTTAATCAAATGGGTTTGCCAGCAGATATCCCTGTACAGGTAATATTCCACTTTATACTTATATGATGTGTTTTGTTGAGTCCTTGTTGCATGGCATGCTTTAAATGTTCCTGACATCTTGAGAGAGATTAATTATTTTGTCTTTTAATTAGAAACTTAAAACTTTTATGATGTTGACATACAGCATGGTTACTAAAGTGGATACCACTAGCACCATAAAAGGTACCCCCACCAGGAAAAAGAAATTACATCTTTTGCTTTTATTCCTGGAGGAGAAGTGGGTGTTGGTGTGGAGGGTACGGGGGAAAGAGGGGGGGAGAATGTATAAAGAGAAGCAAATAAAACCTACCAAAAAAAAGAGCAAAACAGGGTTTGGTGTGGGGGAGGAAAAGCCAACATGAAAACGAGTCTTAGTATATCTTATCATCATTGCATATTATTCTTTGGCTTCTTCACCCATAGTAACATTGACTTTCACTACATTGTGTCATCAACTGAAAGAAATGAAAAAAATGAAATTTGAGGGGACTATTGTCAGAAGGGTATCAGAAATGAAACTTAGTAATGCATAAGACACTAGAAGACTTTCTAAGATTTCTAGCATGATCCATTTGTTTAAGAAGTCTGTCAGATGGATCAAGACTTGGAGATTTAGACTTTAGAGTGAAGATTGAAAGTGGCATTGCCACACACGTGCATGTAAGTGTTCTTTTACAAGTCACAAGGAAATTATATGGAATTAAATTTGTTGAAATAACTTTCTCTGGCTTCAGCTATTGAACATGTGTGTATCCGCTAAAATAAATATAACATAAAGTATGTCAAGAGCCTTGTAGCTCAATGGCATTGCATGGTCTCCTTTATGAGAAGAACCACTGTTCGAATCCCCTCTCCCCCACTTGTTGTAACAATTGAATTCTCAAAACATAAAGTAAATGTGCAATTTAATTGCCCACGATTCATAACCTCAAAATCTAAATTACATCAGAGCCAGTAGAATTATGTTTTATGGCACTAGTCAGTTGGTTAATCACTTAACTGTAATTACAGAGGGAAATGAAGACAGCATTTGAGTCTCACAGACAAAATTTATGACCTCTTAACTTTTCCTGGCTACTTCATGAAAATTTTGATCATGTCTGTCTTTCATGTCCATTTCCTCATGGTGGATCAATGATCCTGGAACGTGATTCTCGAGGACAGTATTGAATTATGGCAACTCTTCTAGCACTTAAAATGTCATTCTGAGGTACCAGTAACAGGCTTACAGCAATTACTGTCCAGACTAATAATAATTCAATAAGATGAATTAGCTAGTTGAGCTGCTTTTCTTTCATATTTGACATAGGCTAAATATGCAAGTCATGTTTTGTTACTTTAAAGTGAGATAAACCTATGGTGTATTTTGGCTGAAGTAAAAAGCAAATAAGTAATAACTACACTTTTCTCTTCCCCCTAAAAATAATTAAAAATTCGTTTCTTGTGGCTTAGAAAAGCATGTAAGAAACCATGTGTTGGGCTTTTCGGTTGGATACAATGTCTTTATTTTTTGTTAACAAGATATATGGTATGTGTCAGATAATAAGAGAAAGTGAAGAGCCAGAACAGTTTCTAAACTATCTCAGCTGTATATCAGTCCATAAGACACAGGACCGAGGCTGCAATTGAGACTGTTTAGCAAAGCATGCAGCATTTTTCAAGAATTCAATTCCTAGTCAATTTAGCTCTTGCATGGAATGTCAAAAAGGGTCTGATGCATATTGTGAAAGGTAAGTCAGCATCCCGGGCAGTAGAACTGATTATTATCTGCTTGTGTGATGAATGGTAAGGATGTGAATCATTGTTACAGCAAAGCATGTACAGAGAACAAGCCTGTTCTACAGTTACAGGAATTAGAAGTATATAATATTAGATAATATAAGTAGTAAATTAAAAGCTTTTGTGTTATTCTTTTCCCTGTTAGGCCTTTTCTTCTTCTTTACTGCTCCTTTTTTTTCATCCCTTCTGGTAGCTCTTAGTTTTTGTTTATCTGGGCTTTGGCTACATTGAGCACCGAAGGTGTTGCTGTATGTAATGAAATAAGAAGCAGCAAAGCCATCTTTCTTAAAGAGCAGATCTTTATCTCTCTGCGTTTCATTTTCTATACTTGATATTCAGATACATGATTTTATGTTTAAAATAGGCTGGTTATTGCACAATGTTGAAATTGCTCAAGGTTTCTTTCATTCCTTTATGCAGGGCTAAGGAAGATTTCAGAAGGTCATACTAACACAGTAGTTATATTCACACGGGATATTTCCCAATCTTAAACTATGGGTACCATATTTGTTTTGTATGGACCATAATCTACAATTTTGAAGTCTGATTATATGGAACAGACGCCTCCTAAATCAGGACTCAGGTCCCATATTGGTGAAGCAACTACTAAAAATATTTACAATGGTAATGCTAAAAACTTTAGCTTTTAGCACCCAAAAAAACTATTTTATCTATTTTAACTTACCGTTTCACAACTCACCTTACATTAATGCTCTTAATTTTTACTACACAGTTAACACTATTCATTTATTTATTATTTTCTCCCTCTCTTCTTCTCTATTCCTGTATCTTCTCCCTCCCACAGCCACCAAACCCACGACCCTCTCTTCTTCAAAGTTTCTCTATCTTCTCCCTCTCTTCAACCCACAGCCACCAAACCATGACCCAAAATCAACCACCACCATCATGGCACCACCACCACAGCCACCAAACCCACATCCACATCAAACACAAACCCATATGAATATATCCTAATAAAAACCCAGATCAAACCACCCAAATTTCATCAATCACCGCTAGCAAAAACCAAAAAAACAACCAACAAATCGAAAACCCACAAATCGGACTACCCAAGAATACAAAACCCACCAGATTGAATCACCCACTACCAGCCACTACTACAACTCGATCTCAACCCAAACCCACACCCACGGATCATTGAACCGACCCCAACAACCTACCACCACCACCACGTCACCACCAAAATACCTAGCAATCTAGAACCCATAAAACCCACGAAATCAGAAATCCCACATCGTCGCCGATTTCAACACATTTTGCTGAGAGAGTTTTGAGTCATAGAGAGGAGAGGAGAGATGAGTGACTGGTGTGAAGGTGAAGCTAAAGCTTAGCCAAAGAAAAAAGAGTGAGAGAAGCCTAAAGCAGCTTTAGGCTTAGGGCTTCAGTTCGGCGACTAGGTGGTAGGGGTGAGATGGTTTGGGCAAGAGCTCGGGGTGGAGGAAGAGAGAGAGGAAAAAAATAAAAAATAAATAAAAGAGAGAGAGAGAGAGAGAATAGTGAAGAGAGAGACATTTTTTAATTAAAATATGAGAAAGAGGAATGCAATATTAATTTATGTGTTTAGCTTTGAGCTACAGTGGACCGGCAGTTTACTGTAGCTCAATAGTTAAAAAAATTTAGCAATAACACCTTCATTGCAGCTTCATTTTTGTTGTGTTTGTTGTTAAAATAATAATTTGGTAATTTGGCACAATCACTACTAACTATAAGGTAAAAAAGTCAAAAGAATTTGATCTCCACGATTTTGTTTTGCATTAGCTTATTTGGCTTTCTACTCAAAAGTTAATTAAAATATGGCTATACTTTTGAAAAAAGAAAGTAATGTTTTTAAAAAATAGTACATAAACAAATAAGCTAAGAAGTTAGTTGTAAAAATCAATGCTAAACGGACAAGCCATCTAATTTAATTTGAGCCGAAGTTCTTGCTTTTGTAGCAACACACAAAAGTGAACGGTCAAGTTTAATATCTAGTTCGCTGTACTAGCCAACTTTATAGATGAGCATTGGGAGTAATGCTACACGTATTACTTTTCACAACAAATTTTATAATTGTTAAAACTGTCTAAGATGTTATTAATCTTCGTCTAAATCTATCAATGATGCCACTTTATTATTTCATAAGTTTATAATTTACAATTCGTTCCCTCAAGAGTTATAAGAAAATTTGTGCAAAAGATTGTGGTTCAGGACTTATCGGAGCATTGGTAAATCCAACCTCTTGGTTACAAAATAAGGACTGCAAAACATGGAGTATAAAACACTACTTGTTCAAAGAACTCTACACCATCCTTTGCCTGCTTTAATTTTTTTCCTTTCTAGAGAAACCCTTTGCCTGGATATTTAATTCAGCTGAGACGTCCACATTTTTATATACAAAGCCATTGATTAAAGGCGTAAATGCACTTTTAGTCCCTACATTTTAATCCGATTTCTATTTTGGTCCCTACATTTTATTTTTACCACTTTTTGTCTCAAAACCAATTAACGCGTGACATTTAAGTCCTTACTGTCACCCAACTAACAGAAAATTTTGACGTGGCTGACGGCACAGTAAAATAATAATTAAAAAATCTATTTTAGCATTAAAAAATTACCACGTCATAATTTAAATTAAAAAAAATTAATTTATTAATTTTAACTAAATAAAAAAAATTAAAAACAAAAAATCAACCCCAATACAGATCAAAACACCACAATCCTATCTCAACGGTGCTTGTGGTTTCTTTTTCTTTTTTCTTTTCTTCTTTTTTTTTCTTTTTCTTCCCTAGAGCGGTCTCTCTCTCAGTTTCTCCGCCTCCATTCTTTCCTTTTCTTCTTTCTTTCTTCTTTTTCTTCTTTCTCCCTCTATCTTGGTGCTTAGCCTTCTTGAACTCTCTTTATCTTTTGATTTTGCTCAAACCCAAACCCAAACCCATATGCCTCAAGCTCCTCTCTCAAATCAATGGGTCTCTCTCTTTGGCATTTTTTTTTTTTGTGGGTTTCTGTGCATATGATGTTGCCGACTTGCCGTGGTGAGGTGGAGGGCGTGGGTTTGTAGGGATTGGCATGGTGGAGGTCTGAGTTTGTGGATCGACGTGGTGGAGGGTGTGGGTTTGTGGTGATCGGCGTCTATGGTGGAGTTTTGGTGATTGTTTGGTGGCTAGATCGGTAATGGTTGGTGGCTGGATTGAAGTTTGGTGGTGGGTTTTAGTGATGGCACAGGTCGGAATTTGGTGGTGGGATTCGTTCACAGATTGGAGTTTGGTGATGGGTTTCGCCCTCAGATCAAAGAGGAATGGCGCCTGAACTAGCTGAGTTTTTTTTTTTTTTCCTTAATCAGATTTGGGTGGGGTAGTTTGCTCCGATGGGTTTGTGTGGGTAGTGGATGGGTTTATTGTTTTGGATTTGTGGTGGATAGTTGATGGTTTTGTGGCAAATTCCGGTGGATTTGTGGTTGTGATTTGAGGGCAGTCACGGGTCAAGAAAGAAAATTCTGTGTTTAGGTTTGTGTTCTTGAGTTTTTTGATTTGGGTTGGATCTGGGTTGGAGTTCTTGTTTTCATCATGCTCTTCCAGAGTTTTTTTTTTTTTTTTTTTTTTTTTTAAATTTTCATTCAGTTAAAATTAATAAATTAATTTTTTTAATTTAAATTCTGACGTGGCAATTTTTTAATGCTAAAATAGATTTTTTAATTATAATTTTACTGTGCCGTTAACCACGTCAGCATTTTCTGTTAGTTGGGTAACGGTAAGGACTTAAATGTCACGCGTTAATTGATTTAAGGACTAAAACTGGTAAAAATAAAATATAGGGACCAAAATAGAAATCAGATCAAAATGTAGGGACTAAAAATGCATTTACGCCTTGATTAAATTAAGGTTCCCTTGTGATTCTCAAAAAATGAGGAAAAAAAGAAAAGAAGAGAGAGAGAGAGAGAGAGAGAGAGAGGGAACCAACAATAAATGAAAAAACAAACCTACTAGTGCACTATTCTTGACCTGTCAGCAGAAAGAAGGATTGAATAGGATGCGTATTCTAGTAAAGGTCGAGATTCTCAGCAAGTCTGCCACAACCCACAAATGCACACTCAACAAAAATTTGGATGTTAAAAAAAAGGAAGGAGAGTAGAGTAAAAGAAGATAGAGTAATTCAATTACTTTATTTTGAAGTTTTTTAAGGAAAGATGGTGAGGAATTTCGAGGGGTTTTAATTATCTCTAACCTTTCATTTTTAATTTCCAAATTAGAGAAATTTGGAAGGAGAGTAGAGTATATAAATTATTGACCAAGTAAATTACCTAATTTACCTTTATTATATTAACAAAATTACAATGTTTTGTAATGTCAAAAAAAAAAAAAAAAAAATGTAACACAAATTTCTCTCAAGCTCTCTCTCTCACGATGGTTCTCTCTCTCTCTCTCTCAAGCTCTCTCTCTCACGATGGTTCACTCTTGGACTGTCTTTCACTCTTCTCTCTCGAGCCTAGCATTCTCTCACAAAAGTAAACTCCCTTTTAATTTCTGTTTCATGGGTTTCTTTTGAGTTGGATCAAATAACTGTGTTCTTAAAATTGTGATTTTATTGGGTAATTTCTTATTAATTGTGATTTTAGGGGGTAATAACATGTTATTTGTGGGTGGGTTTCGGATCTGAGGGCTTTTTTTCTTAAATTTTAAAGTTTCAAAGTATTGCTCATAACGTGTTTGATAAAGTGCTTGAGTGAGTCTAGATTGTGAACTTGCATAGATTTGTATATTGTAGCTATATATGGATCTGTGTTTCTTGTTTATTTTTATCTAAACACTTAAAGTCTTTTTAGTTCGTGATATATGGATGAACTATGGTTAAACCTAGGCTTTGTGATTGTTTATTCTGTATAAGTTTGATTTTATGATCAGGTTTTTTATTATTGGTTTGTGTTTGTGATTTTTATTGGGTAATTTCTTGTTTTTTGTGAATGGGTTTCTGATTTAGGTTTTTTTTTTTTTTTTACTAGAATTTTAAAATTTCAAAGTGTTGCTCACAATGTGTTTGATGAATTGCTTGTTTGATTGTCTATGATCAAACTCACATGAGTTTGTGCAGCATCTCACTGTGTAGTTATCTCTCTCTTTGTTATTCTTTTCTTCTCCTTCGTTGTTGGTGCCTTTTACGGTAAAGCAATTGCATGTTGGCCAATGGATCCTACTGGGATCGCAATGGGACCACATCAAACATATTTACTGCACTCTGAGCTTTACCCTTATCTGAACTTCTTCTTTTTTTGGTAGTAACCCTGCTCTATATAATTAATGACATATAAAACACAAGCTATTCATATATTACTGTTTTTATCAGAACATGGTTTGTCAATTAGTAATGGTGATACTTTTATTTGTCTTGTAAAATTGTTGATGCTGGATATAGTACATACTGCACATTTGATTTTCTTTGATTGTGTGCATATTCTAGCATGTGCACACACACATGCATTGAACATGTCTCTGTGTTTGCATATTGTTCGTTGCTATGAAGTTGGTTCTTTTATTTGATTTGTCTTGTAAACTTTGGGTGGGAGTGGACTGTTTGCAAAAAAGGTCTTGCTTTGCCTTTTCTCCCATTTTCTTGTTGATAGTTCTTTACTTTTGAAACATAAGATTAAATTATTTCTGTTTCCAAAACAGCTTGTCTTAAATTTTGCAAATTTGTTTGTTAAGGTTTTTCATTCAATGGGCTGGCACATGACAACAAGCTAAATCTGATGCTTTTGTTTCAGTAACAGATCTACTAACATGGACTTGTGTACTTGTTGAGTTAAGATAAGCTATAGATGTTATCCTCTTTGCATTAGTCATGGAAAGTCAAACAGGTCTATAACTTCTTAGTTAGTTCACAATCATATTGATTGTGTGAAAAGCAGTTCATATTCACATTGTTTCCATGAAAAAGAAAAGGGTAGATGGTAAAACCAGAAAATTCAAGTTTCCTTTCACTTTTCTTATACTCTAGGAGTACATGCAAAATGCCTAAACAAATAGTAAACTGCATATTTTTTTATATTCTCTAGTCATGGTGTTCTATGGAGTTTCAGTGATCCCATTGTGATTTAATGACATGTAATCCATTTTGGGGTCATTTTTTGGCACTCCTGATTGTATCTTAAGCTTCCCTGTTCAGTAATGTGGGGCATGTACCTTCATGACCAAATTTTTATGGATTCTACTATTTCAAAATCAATAGGAGATCTTTGCAAAGATGTGGTGACACTTGGTAACAAAGTTTTCTTGTAGTTATGGTATTGGCTTAATGATGGTGATGCATCTAGTTTGGATATAGTAACGTCTGAAATTTTCAGTGCCTTGTAAGTTTATAAGACGTTTGAATCTTAAGTACTCGATTACATACTCAATGGCACTGAGCATCAGTCTCCAGTCTTATGTGCTAATTGTTTGAATCTTTAAGTACTCGATTACATTTGGAAGCTATAATTTCTTATGTGCTAATTGTTTGATTACAATCAAACTTGTCAAGATCATTTCATTATTTTTAACAGGCTAAACCTAAAGCAAAAGAGCTTAAGAACAAACCAATTCCAAACTACGACAAATTGGTTGAGCTTAATGGAAAAGATAGAGCAACTGGGAAACAATCTGACCTGCCTGGTTTCTCATACATAATATATTTAACAAGGGCTGTCAGAAAACACTAGCGCTTAGCAGCAAATTTTTAGCTGCTAAGAGGAAAGATTAGGATTTGAGTTAAGAAGAACAGATTGTCCAGGATAGAGGATGTTATGGTTACGATGGAGGCTTGGCTGAGAAAACCTGGATGATTGATCACATTATAAGCATTAGAGGTGAAAAGAAATTGTTAAGGATTAGAGGTATAACACAAATGTGGCATTAATTACTAAACATTGTTAATGTTACAAATGTGGCATTGGTTCCTAAACGAATTAGTATGGTCATGAAAAAAAAAAGTTTCAGTATGTGAAATTCTTCATTTTTTTGAGAAATTATAAAATTATTGTCATTTGCTTTGGTCGAAATTTGTGTGCTATTGCTTAATAGTAAGCAGGGATATTCTCTTAAGAATTTTGGGTTGCTTTCTTTTTTAAATAGTAAGTGGGCAAACAATTGAATTTAAATTACATAGTGGAATCCTATTTTTTGAGTTAATTCATAGAGTCACTCTCCCTAACTTTTTTTTTTCTTTCTTTTGGGTCTCAATTTTTCTCCGAATCCTCAAAAAATTAAATTCACGTACTAAGCAAAAAATAATAATAATAATAATAATAATAATAATAATAAATGAAAGAAACACTCAAAATTAATCTTTTATTGATTTTTTTCATTAAACAAACAAACCAAACATTTTTTTTTCTTATTTTAATTATTATCAATTAAGGATGGTTTTTTTTTTAGTATAATAAAAAGGAAAAAATAATAATCATAGATCAATGTTGATTATTTAATTCACATCAGAAAAAAAAAAAATTATCAAAAACAATATTGCATGTTATAGTCATAATTATTTAATCTAACAAATTAATTATAGACCAATGTTGCAAGTTTATTTTCAAATAGAGGTAAATTTGTCTATTTAAAAATATTTAATCATTTCCTCTCATTTCCATCCTCATTTTTAAAATATCCAAACAAAAGGAAGAGCTAATCACTCCTCTTCCCCTTACTTAATTTTAATAACATCCAAACAAGGTGGAGGATAACCATTTCCCTCTACCCTTCTCCCCACTACTTTCCTCCCTCTCTAAACTTCCAAACAAGCCATATGTATTTTCCACCCACTTAAGCATATGGATAACTAGTTTTTATTTCAATTATAAAAGTGAGGTACATTTAAAAGCTACTTATAGCCAATATTGATTTCTAGGAATATGAGAATGGAGAATGAAACGAAAAAGGAAAATTTCTGAGGTAGGGAAGTCATTTTTGGACAACAGCTTGGGAATTGAATACATCGGCTAAGTGCACAAGTCCTTTGGCAATCTTTTCCAATTCCATCGTTAAACCAAAATGGTCTAATGTCTAAAAGAGCACTTACTAATTACTAGGCTAACTCGAGCCTGATAAAAGCCAATAGGGATGCTGTAAATAAGTTCACAAAAGTGGGCTCCTCCTCCTTTAGACTATTACTCTTCAAAATGACAAGAAAATTGACCAACTTTCTATACAAAAAAGTTGGCCTTTGATAGCCATTGCAGCCCTTAATTACATAAACCACAATATGATGTTCTTTACATTCGTCAAAACTTTTCAAAACACTGGCTAAGAGGTGGATCTCATTGTCAGGAACACAGCATAAATATGCTCTAATGCTGGTGGAATTTCTTATAGTCCATTTTGTGCTCTTAAACGAGCCATTGTTGGACCCAGTGCACTGCCTCTTAAGGCCCTGTAGGACCATCCATTCTTTAATGAACTCTCTTCCCTACTCCAACCGTCCTCCTGAGAGAGCTGGGCCTTCTTTGTGTCCAAAGCCTGGCTGATTTCTTCCCACACATTTACTTCTCCATTTTCTACAAAGATAACAACACAGAATGAGAATTCATCCACTTAAATACCAGATTACCAGCAGCATGAAAACAACATAAAGTAGATACCTCGTGTGGGGGCAGGGGTCTCTTTATTGTTATTGCTGGCCCCAAAACCTGAGACAGCAGTTTGATTATCCCCAGGAACTTCATTAACCTCACTCACAACCGCTTTCCCTGAATTGAAGTTGCCATGCTTGACAACGCGGACATCTACAAGTGATGAATAATCTATCTGTAGAAAAGCTTCAATTGTAAGTTTCTGCTAACAACAATAATGAGCCTTTCCTTGCCAGGTTACCAATTATCAGTTGCGATACAAAGACAAGGGCCCCAAATACCAATTTTGAGCTCTCTATATTACTAGAACACAAAAAATGTAAAGCCTTGCATGACATTACAGTAATTTTACTGGTCAAGTTCTTAATATCCCAAAAAACGTTAAACTAGGTCATCATCAATCAGCCAAGCAGCTCAACCAGCAAATTGTGAAATATGAAATTATATTTTAAGATTCTCCTTTTTAACGTTCATTTGAGACCATGTGAACCCCAAGTTGAATAGCTGGAATAGATGGCTGCTGAACCATACAGGAAAATTAGCCTGGATCAATTTTTATGACTGGCATGCTACATAAATGCTGATATGATATCATGTATCAGAACTAATTAATTCCTGAATGAGGATATGGAAAGTTCAGTGATTCAATTGATAAAATCTTTGGTAGATCCTTATTTGATCGGTCTTGTACGTGGGGTTTTAACAGTTGTAGTTCCTTAGCTTAATTTAAGGAGTTGCTACATTTTTGTACATAATATTGTTTCTTTGTACATGCAGTAGTCTTTTTTCAATAAAGTAATTATTACTTATCAAAAATAGAGAAAAAAAAATTTTGATAAGTAAAAATAAAGAAAAAATTTCTTAAGACTTCTCTAAATTTCCAAAAAGATTGCCTTTAAATTGTCTGTTATCCTTCCAAGTTTAACTACTACTTACCATGAAAACATTTTTTTTTTTTTTTTCTGATAGATTACTTACAATGAAAACATTGAATGAGCAAGCGATTCTTATGATATCTAGAAGATATGAATTGGTCTTATGGTTAAGTCTGTTGGGAGTTGTAATACAAAGAATGGTACAAGTCCCGTTGTGAATGACTATTTCACCAGCTTGCTTGTCAAAAATGTTGGGAAAAATATAAAATTGAAAAAGAAAACGAAAGGCTTGAATACCTTTAAAGAACCATCTTCCCCATAAAGGGATGCAGCAGGTTGAGCTCCATACTCCTCCTCTGACTCCTCAGCCATCTTCTCAAAATCAATTGGATATTCCGGAACTGTTACCAGAAAAATCCTTTTGGATTCAGGGTAATAGCGTGATATTTTTCCTACCTACAGGCAAAAAAATAGGGTAAATGATATATTCCATTCCCATAATCAACTACCAAGTATTCAAGGAGCAGAAAGAGTCATACTCGGAAGGTGGAAAGTTCAGGGGTCCATGACGATGATAACTCAATCAAACGATATGCAATAACATCACCTTCCTGCAACATATGAAGAACACAAATAATGCTTTAATTGCACCAAGAAAAAAGAGAAAGAAACCTAAGGTATGATTTAACACAATGGCATTTTCTTCATAGCAAAAAATCCAAGTAGAGAAGTGAAAGGCCTGATATTACAAAGCACGCTGTGACCACCTGATCTCTCTCTCTCTCTCTCTCTCAATGGTAATGGGGGAAGAAAGAAAGATCCACACAAGAAAAGACAATTTAAGTGTGGAAGAAACAAACCTTAGGCATGCTAGTATAAGGCGAAAGCTTATCAAAGTCTATGGGATTGGTTGCAGGTGTTTTTCTTTCAGAAGTACGCATATCAGAACTCTCTTGATTCCAACTCATACAATCATTCCATTTGTGAGAAGCATTTTTCTCGATACCCCATTTTTGACCCTTCTTCTTGCAGGTTATTCCATTCCACTGGGAACTCTCCTGAAGTATGACCAAAGTTGATAAATTCAATGATCAAAAGGGAATCCAGAAATATAGAAATAGAATAACACTAAGAGAATAATTTGTAAATATATAAACGCTAAATGTTTGGTTCCATGTCCCTTTAAAAGCCAATTGACAGACTATTGCAATATCCCATTTGTAACACAGTGCTTGTATGTCTTATAGAACAAAGCATTGACTAAATGAACCTATTCATTTAAATGACTTGCTTTTGTGACATGATTATGTAACTTTGTAACTCCTTCCAAAAAAAGAAGGGCAAAGTCTATGTTGCAGTAGAACTACCAGGTTTATGTGAATTGTTGGGTCTTGCAAATCTTACAAGTGCCTTATGTTAAAAACCAATTTCTTTGCAGAATAAGTTTAAATGGTAAAGCAGGGAGAGGTCCATCATTATTCATATAGTAACCTTTATCATCCCAAACATAAGTTTTCAGCTTTGAGCCTGTATCTTATGTAAAGGCATAACTTCATTTTTTTTTTTTGAAAAGTGTGAAGGCTTAACTTCATACAAAACTAGTAGCATGGATGTGTGATGCTACGAATTAAGTAAAATTTAAATGTAAAAATAATTAATGAGGCACATGGCAAAAATACATCAATGTTACACATAATACATATGTCGAGCCACTTAGGCAAGCACGGCATCTAGGATGCAATATTTATTATATTAAAACACAAAATTATGATGATAATAATAATAATTTCTTGAAAATTATAGTAATTGAATTTTAGTTAGATTAGCATTTTTCAAATTTCTTGAAACTTTCAGTTTTACTTTTACCTAAATAAAATATCCTAACATTTAACAACACTTTCCAAGAGCTTGTAGTTCACTGACATAATCTGATTGTCCCAATACAGAGACCTGTGTTTAAATTTCCCTTCCCCCACTTGTTGTAAGGAAAGAAAAAGGGTCCTTATAATCAAAAGCAATTTATTGCATCATGATAGCAAATATTGACCTAATATCAAAATACAGGGCAGCAGAAGAGATAGCAAGCGTTAGAAAATTACAAATATAAATAGAACATACCCTTGGGATTTCATTTTGCTGGACGGATGGATCTGCATCTACAAGAATAAAAATAATGTCAGATCCTTTGCAGTAACGTGGCACATATTTGACATTGCAATTCTAAAAGTTTGAATGTAAAGCTGCTATAAAATGAAATGGCAGAAAAATATAGAGCTATCAATTCCAAACTAACAAAAGACACACAATGAGAGAGGGAGACAGATAGAGGGCCAAAGAAAGAGAGAGACCTTTACTTGGGTGCCCAAAGCGGATGTGTCCTGGCCTAATTACTATGGGTACAACATCGCCCTCTTCATCACTATCTTGATCTGGTTGTTCATGTTCTTCAGAAACTTTCTGTTTATCTTTAACAGGTGATTGCTCATCATCTTTTTTTACTATTTGCCCCTGATATTGCTGCAAATTTGAATATAACATAAATAATATTTTTTTTTTTTTTTTTAAATCAAGAATAAGATAAAATTTTCCATTAAGGCATACAGGCACTCTAGAACACTGACTAACAATCCCCCCAACCCTTACATCACTGACATTATAAGCTAACCATGCAGATCAAAACATGCACACATACACATGTCATATAGAATTGAATTGTCAGCTTTTTACTAATCAATTTCACCATTTCTATCTGTCACAGAGAGGGTGAATGTGTGTCAAAGTGTGTGTCTGTGTGTGTGCACGAGTGGGTGTAAAAAAAACTGATTATGATCCTAAAAGTATCAATTCTAAATGCCAAGTACCTTTCTACTTTCAGCTTTGACTTGCTCCCTCAACCATTGTCTTTTAGCCTTTTTACGCCGAGCACTTCTACTAGGGAGCTGACCAAAATAACCAAGCATAGTAAGTTAACTGATTTCAAGTTTGGAAAGTTAAACATGTAAAGAGGTGAAGCTTAAAATTTCAAATTCCTGGCACATTATGCATCTAGCAATCTACGTACTCCACCTGGTATGGTTCCTTGCATTGGTTATAGATGCATAGCTTTGGGTTCATTTTGCATTCTTGCATGATCCCTAAACTAGAGAAAATGGATTTGGATGACAAAACTGGGTTTGGGCTTTCCAATATTGTACTCTCTCTTTGTATTTCATCCAGTAATTTTATAAAAGTTTGACTTTCTCCACTGTTGTTGCCTATATATATGGATCACCAAACATCCAGCACATAGTTCACATCAAGAGAGGATGACAGGTAATAGCAACAAACTGTGGTCCATAGAAACAATGACCATGGAAAATCTGAGAAATATGGTACTTACAAAGATTCTATAAAACCTTGGTGAGGTAGAATTTTTCTTATTGGTAAGTTACACCATGAATCCATGATCTGACACTCCACATTTTTTTGAAAGGAGGAAATGCCATTTGAAACAAAGCTCATTGGCATTCTTAGTGAGGTAGAAATCTATTAACGTAAAACAAATTCTTACTATTGCAAGTAGTCAAGAAAAATAAAATCAAAAAGTCCTAACTGCTACATACATAACCCAGCTATCCTTGCTTTTGTTTGCACATTTGCATTACCCCCTCACAATATGTAACTCTAGCCAATTCTGAGGACCCTGTTTGAGCGGTTATTGGCCTTGGGAAAGTTTTCTTCCGCAAACTTATTGGAGTTTCTTGATCATTGTATTTGAAAGTTTAGTTGTTTTTACATCTTGTATACCCATGTACTTGATGTTCATTATTTTCTAAAAAATACTTAATAATTATATATAAAAAAAAAAAAAAGAATAATAATAAGTTACTCTAGGCAATATATGTTCTGTAGATGAAGATAATACTAAAATTTAAAAAATAATGCTAATTACTACTATATGCAAAATTCGCCCTCATACATTAAAAATATTAACTATGTATATATAAACCACAGATCTAAACCAAACAATGGTGTAAATCAAGAACCTTTTTAGTTTCGCCAGGCCCATGGGATACATTGACACTTTCCTTGCCATTTTCTTGAAGCTGGCAGAATCTGCTAAACAGAAATAAGAGAGAAAGAAAAGGGAATTTGTAAGATAAAGAGAGAGCAAGAGAGATTAATTCAAGACACTACAAGCTATAGAAATACATGCAAACATGCATATGCAAAGACGTATGCACAGTTTTGCAGCAGTACACTGGGACCAAACTCCAGGACTTCTATATCATGGATGATGAGGAAAATATATAGAGGCTACATAAATACCTCTTCACATTGGGTGCAGACTTAGTTGTGTCATTACTTTTTTCATTACTTCCCAGGGCACTAGACTTATCCCGTTCACCTCGTAATTTGGATGATTTATCCTTCTTGGCCCTCTTCTTCGGGAGGACTCCACTATGATGAAGGTTTCCATTATCCTCTGCATGGACATTAGTTTGATCATCTTCAGGAACAACAATACAGTTATCAGTAGCAGCAACCTTGCTTTTCTTCCTCCTGTTATTTAGAAAGAACAAAATTGAGTTACAAACCAGAACATTGTTTATGAAGATCTGCAAAAACCACATGCAAGCATATCCAAGCAAAATAAGAATAGCTAATAACAATACAAAGGAGGAAAATTTGGGTAAAATAAAAGGAATTAAAAATTTTAGAAACAAAGAAAGGATACTGTGTAAATGTCAAAACTAATAAGTCTAATCCCGAGGAAATAAATCCACTGTCCAAAAGAGCATGATAAAAATAAAGAGGAATATTCACAGCAAATTTGCGCCAAACAAGCAGTGCAGTGTAAAAGGTCAATTACTAATGATTTTAATCACACTAGAGCCCACAAACCATGATTAAAACCAACACCCAAAACCATGTCCCAAAAATGCTTCCAGTGAGCTTTTGGAGTTCAGATGAGATTGTAATTCCATGGTTAACATGATTACACTTTATATTGAATAAGGCACCACTAGATACCCTTTCTCTTATTAAATATATCACTTAGAAATTCACTGTCAAGCATTTCATATTACACAACTCAACTTCTTCTTTTGTGTAAGATGCTGGGTAATCAAATATGCCGGATGTATTAAAAATTTGAACCCTTCTGAATCATAGTATAAAGCACAAAACTAACACGTATAGCAGTCATCACATGTATGGGAATATCTTGATGGAAGCGTCACAGTCAATGATTTGATATTGAGGATGCACAAAAAGATAATCACAACTCGAATTCAATCCTTGCTTCAGGGTTTTGATTCTCATTTGTGTCTAAACAATAACATTATGAAATACTGCCAGTGAAATCAGTATAAAAGCAGTGATCAGATCTTTGATAAACACATGATCTAAAAGCATAATATCCTAAAGCAAACATAGAATTGTCTCTGAAACCAGTATGAAACAATGAAAATAACTCGAAACTGCCAAAAAAAAAAAAAAAAAAAAAAAAAGCATCAACATAACAATTATATCACAAATGGAGTACCAAACATACTTTGGGCTATGAAGTTTCCTCGATGCCTTTCTTTTCTTGGAAACTTTGCGTTCGTGTCCACAATCATCACATTCGTCACATTCCTTACCAAACTCCTCATTTGCCAAAAGCTTCAGACCATCAACCACACCTTTCTCCTCCACATCCTCATCTACCACCACAATAGAGTCCACCCCATCACCTGCCTTGATACTATCAAACACTTTGTCCCCTTTTCTTCTCACGCTGTTTAAAAACAGGAACCCAAAAAAAAAAAAAAAATCAAAATCAAAATCAAAATAAGATGACATAATCTTTCTAAAGAAAAGCCCTTTGGACTCGCCTCTAGCCAGTAAAACCTACAAGCAACTGACCCCATTTCCCAGGACCAGTTGCCAAATAATCCAGAGGCATTCGTCCCTGATGGGCTCAGCAGTTTACGCTCAAACCCAAAATCAAGATGACATAACTTATACACAAGAAAAATCAGTAATAATACATTCTTATTGACTAACCAGACTATATCTTTGTCCTTCAAAATACAAGTTGATTCAAAAGGTGGTAACACAAACCCATCCATCTGCAACAAAGATCACACTAGTGTAAATTGCAAATAATCAAAGAAAGCTACACACAGCATAACAAGAACAAAGCTCCCCTTTTGAACAAATTTTCACTAGCTTTAACACATGATCTAATGCAAAACTCCACAATGTATGTAGTTCCCACAGAAAATCAAAACTGGGCTACCAAAAAGAGTAGATTTTTGCAGACAATAATCTCAACCCTCAACCAAGATGAACAAATTAAACAAAAAATATATGAAAATTAAAAAAAATTAGGGCATGCAGAGAGAGAGAGGAGGGGTTTACGAAGAGGATGAGGCCATTAGGGCAAGAGCGAAGGAGGTCGAAGTTGTGAAGGAGATGAGTGGTGAGGTGGGAGATGGTTTCGATTTCAGGTTTGAGGAGAAACCAGCTCCGTTTCAGACCTTCCTTCAACTGCGATTTCTTCAGAAGGTGCCGCTGCTTGAACTCCAAACGAACCCTCACGCTCTCCATGGCAGACTCACTAGCGTGAGAGTGAGGGGGAGAGAGAGAGAAGATTTTGCAGAGCAATGTGTTGCTTCGGTTTCTTAAACCCACAGTGGGGGTTTGATGGAACACTATAGCCCCACCTACGCTTCGCCACTATTTCTTTCTTTCTTTCTTTCTATATTTTGCAAAAAAGAAAAACAATTTATCCAAAAATTATTTTTTATTTTAGTCATTTTAATTTGAAATTAGTCCATCCTAATGCAGTAACTTACACTGAGTTTGTTTCAGATGTAAAGGAAGTTGGGAAAATATTTTATGCTATGCTTACTATTTGGGATGCTCAAAAAATTCAGTCAAAGGGAAAATTAAATCATTTGACTGTAAAATAAGAGGGCTTCAAGTGTAAAATAATTTACACATTCAAATTACCTTCAAATAGAATTTTACAGATTGAAAATAGAAAAGGAGAGAGAGAGAGAGCAACGGTAGTCCAGCCTTTGATCCACCCAAACCTATCGCTACTCAGATAGCGCCGCTCAAACCCATCGCCGATCTGATCGCGTCGCCTCAGCTCCTCCGTCGTGGTCAAACCCATCTCCGATGAACCCAGCTAAACCCACCCCGATTTCACCACATCCCAGTCCCCGACCCACGGCCTCGCAGTCGTGCCTGCAAGCCCCTCTGCCGATGAAGATAGTTTCTCATCTACTTCACTTTCGTCCTCTCTCTCACTCATCAAACCCATCCTTCTTCCACCCACGCCGTCACTGCCTTAATTTTTTTTTTTTTTAATTGTAAAATAACATTTTTGCTTGGGTTTTGGAGGATTGATGGTTGGGGTGATTCATGGGTTTCAGTGGTGGTGGGTTGCGGGTAAGTTTAAGCATTGATGGTGGTCAATTGGGGGTGGTGGATCGTTGGCTAGGGTGGTTTGTGGGTTTCAATGGTGGTGGATTATTGGTTTTGGTAGATGGTTTTGTTTTTTTTTTTTTTTTTTTGATGTTCAAATTTCAAACAGCATTCATTAAACTAGACCATGGTCCAAAATAGTTACATCTTTGTTTACTTGAAATTCAATGATGGGTGGGATGTCCTCAACCCAGATAACAGAATCATTCACAAATTTTGCATTCCTAGCCACACGGTGGGCAGCCATATTGCTTGTTCTACGAACATGGTTGGCTTTCCATTGCAGAACGTTACCTTGCTGCCTCTGGATGCCTTCAATAATCATCTGAATAGAGGTTGGGGGGGAGCTACAGCCCATCAATGCGTCTGTCACCCCTTGCGCATCACCTTCCAGCACAATATGCTTCAGCCCAAGGTCCCCTACTAGTAGCAAACCCTCTTCAAAAGCTTTAGCTTCCACTGCCAAGGCTCCCAGCAGTATTTCCATCCTTTTGCTCATTGCTCCCATGATTTCGCCCCTGTTGTTCCTTATGACAATCCCAATTACACAACTGCCCAACTCATTAAACACCGCCCCGTCCACGTTTACTTTATACCAACCTTCACTAGGAGGGGTCCATCTATCAGTTCTCGGTGGGGCAGGTTGTTTTGGGGCACCAACTAGCACACCAAATTCCTCAACAAGCGCAGTAGCTTCAGACACAATCCTCCTCGCATCTTTGTTTCAGCTGTAAAGGAAGTTGGGAAAATATTTTATGCTATGCTTACTATTTGGGATGCTCAAAAAATTCAATCAAAGGGAAAATTAAATCATTTGACTGTAAAATAAGAGGGCTTCAAATGTAAAATAATTTACACATTCAAATTACCTTCAAATAGAATTTTACAGATTGAAAATAGAAAAGGAGAGAGAGAGAGAGAGAGCAACGGTAGTCCAGCCTTTGATCCACCTAAACCATCGCTACTCAGATAGCGCTGCTCAAACCCATCGCTGATCTGATTGCGTCGCCTCAGCTCCTCCGTCTTGGTTAAACCCATCTCCGATGAACCCAGCTAAACCCACCCCGATTTCACCACATCCCAATCCCCGACCCACGGCCTCGCAGTCGTGCCTACAAGCCCCTCTGCCGATGAAGATAGTTTCTCATCTACTTCACTTTCGTCCTCTCTCTCACTCATCAAACCCATCCTTCTTCCACCCACGCCGTCGCTGCCTTATTATTATTATTTTTTTAATTGTAAAATAACATTTTTGCTTGGGTTTTGGAGGATTGATGGTTGGGGTGATTCATGGGTTTCAATGGTGGTGGGTTGGGGGTAAGTTTAAGCATTGATGGTGGTCAATTGGGGGTGGTGGATCGTTGGCTAGGGTGGTTTGTGGGTTTCAATGGTGGTGGATTATGGGTTTTGGTAGATGGTTTTGATTTTTTTTTTTTTTTTGATGTTCAAATTTCAAATAGCATTCATTAAACTGGACCATGGTCCAAAATAGTTACATCTTTGTTTACTTGAAATTCAATGATGGGTGGAATGTCCTTAACCCAGATAATAGAATCATTCACAAATTTTGCATTCCTAGCCATACGGTGGGCAGCCATATTGCTTGTTCTACGAACGTGGTTGGCTTTCCATTGCAGAACGTTACCTTGCTGCCTCTGGATGCCTTCAATAATCATCTGAATAGAGGTTGGGGGGGAGCTACAGCCCATCAATGCGCCTGTCACCCCTTGCGCATCACCTTCTAGCACAATATGCTTCAGCCCAAGGTCCTCTACTAGTAGCAAACCCTCTTCAAAAGCTTTAGCTTCCACTGCCAAGGCTCCCAGCAGTATTTCCATCCTTTTGCTCATCGCTCCCACGGTTTCGCCCATGTTGTTCCTTATGACAATCCCAATTCCACAGCTGCCCAACTCATTAAACACCGCCCCGTCCACGTTTACTTTATACCAACCTTCACTAGGAGGGGTCCGTCTATCAGTTCTCGGTGGGGCAGGTTGTTTTGGGGCACCAACCAGCACACTAAATTCCTCAACAAGAGCAGTAGTTTCAGACACAATCCTCCTTGCATCTTTGCATTTTCCTTCAAATTTTGCAGCATTCTTGTTCTTCCAAATGCACCACGCTGTGCACGCCAGGCGCTCCAGCTCTCCTTCCTTCCTTTCTTCCTAAAACTTCCAAGCCATACCAATGAAGTTGCAATGAGGGTGGCAGCCCCTCGGTAAAGAAAACTTAGCTTCCTTCCATACTGCTTTTGCCAGCCAACAGTCCCACAATGTGGTGGTTATGAGGTGAAAGACATCGACTCGGTTTTGGTTTTCTTGTCGGAAACCAAGGCAAATCGGAATAGAATCAGAGGAATTTAGAGAAAGCTAAATTTTACCCAGGGGATTACAGTGCCAAGCGATGGCCGGAGTGGGGCGTTGGCGATGTTGTGGAAGGAAGGGGTGGATGTGTCATTTAAAAGTTGTTCAAATGTGCACATCGACGTGGTGGTCCGTGAGGGAGTTGGCGCTCTACCGTGGTAGCCAACGGGGTTTTACGGACATCTTGATGCAGGTATGAGAGTTAATGGGTTTTGATTTTGATTATGATTTTTTAGATTAATTAGTTATGTGGTGGTTGATGGTGGCTGGGTTTGTAGTGGCCGGTGGTGTTTGGGTTTATGGTGGTGATTGTGGTTGTTGGGTTTTTTCAAAATAGGTTTTTACATGCAATACCAAACACTAAAAATACTTCTCCAGCAAATTTTCCAAAACACAAACAAACAATTGAAAATATTTTCCTTTTCATAAAATATTTTCAATTGAAAATATTTTACACTCGGAAAACATTTTACATATTGCCAAACATAGCCTAACCAAAAATCATTTAAGTTCTTTGACAATTAAATGACTAATATTTTTTTTATTAACCCACTTCAAACATAAACGACTAAAAAGATTTGTAAACAAGGTTAAAAGAATGTAGATAGCAATTTTTTCTTAAAAGAATGTAGATAGCAATTTTTTCTTTTTTCTGTTTTTAATTACGAGTAATAGGAAATAGAAATACTATGTCTTCGTCACCAAGAAGTATTAACTAGTTAAACTATAATGTGGCATTTGGTAGGGGGAATCCAAATTACTCTTGGCATCTAGATTCTTAGGAATGTGATTCTTTGCAATTTCTTGCAATCTGGATGCCTAGGAATGTAGCTATTCCTATGTCTGGTTTCATTGGGAATCTCTTAAGATCCCTTGGAATGTGAAATAATAATGTTTGGTTTATTCCTAGGAATCTTAAATGAATTATTTATTTTTCTCATTCTATCCTTAAATTTGAATGTGAACTACCAAGTCCTTTAAAAAAAAGGGAAATGCTAACAAATGCCCTTAGAGCATTGGTTAACAATCTATTTAAAGAAAGTTTGTATGGGAAAAGAAAAAAAAGAACAATTAATGTTTTGACAGCTTTTTTCATTTTCCATAAAAGTGGTGTCAAAACTTTCTTAAAATTGATTGTTAACCAATGCTCTAAGGGCACTCGTTAGCATGACATTAAAAAAAAAAAATCTTCCTCTAAATAAATAAAGAAAAACAAAATATAAACTGTTAATAATTTGTTTAGCAAAACACACACAACATCAAAAGTGAATACCTGGCAATAATAGAAGGTCCCCTTCAAACTTTTTTTTTCACATGTGAAACCTAAATAGATTTTGTTAAAGAATATATCAATTAAGTTGTTTATCCTGTTTATGTTATTTTGGCGGGAAAAGATAAAGACAAGGGAAAAAATATTGATAATTTGTTTTATATTTTATCTTAATAGCTTAGATGATAAGGAAAAAGGGTTAAAATATCAATTTATAAAAAATACAATTTCTTTTAAGCTTGGGAATCTGGATACCCACCTGTTTTAAAAGGAATCCACATTCTTACTAAGAGGGGTTTAAAGGGGGAATCCAGATTCCCCTAGCATCTGATTCCCTAACGTGATTTACAACGATATATGGGAATCTTTAAACATTCCTGAGAATCCTAAAACATTACTCGTACCAAACACCACATAAGGCTCTTAGCAGTTTTGTCTTAACTTGCACGTGCTAAATGTCAATTGGATTATTTTACGCCAAATACTAGTGATAGATCCATGTGCAAGCAAAGGATTCTAATCATAAGTTAACATTTATACAAATTGTGGCAAAATGTGTGGCCATGGTAGAAGAGTTGGGATTTCATCCTAGCAAGCCATGCCACAAACACCAAACTTATTCCATACTTCGTAGTTTTAAATTTTGATCTGACTAGACTGGCCGATTCAATCGAAATCGGGCACCAATCTGGTTCAGTAAAACCCCCAAAATCGGTATAAAATTGGCTAAAATTGGTCAAAAATTGAGTTCCAAAGCAAAAAGTGGTTCTTTGATCGTACCAATTTTTAAAATCATGGTATACTCTCACACACCCACGTAGTTTTGGTGAAAAAAAGGTTATGATAAATTTAGTATCACCACAAAATTCCTTAATTATTATAAAAGTCGCATTCCAAAAACACCAAAAACTTTTTTTGATAATAATAATAATAATAATAATAATCGCTAATTTAAGCATTTACTCTATTGGCTAATTTAATAAACCAATACTTTGATATAAATGCAAACTTTGTTGATTTAGAATCCTAAACTCCAAGGAATGCGCCATATGGCACAACCTTATATTTTCTAACATGAGGTCTCTGCTTTTATATATACTAGTATGAACACAACAAAATCTCCCAAAAATCATATGAGTATTTAAACGAAGCTTGAAGGAGCAAATTGAATCACACACCAAAAGCCTATGTTCACCAAAATTGAACCCTAAATCACACACCAAAACCAAACCCTAATTGCCACATTCAATCAATAAAAACAAATACAGAAACAAAAGCATTGCACAATATTCAATTAGAGATTAGAAAATGAAAAATTAGGGCATCAAAAGGTTCAGACCTTGATTAAGATTGGCAAAGATGCGTGCGGAAACAGATCTTCGTTGGTGTTGCTGACCTAGCTCGTTGGAATATTCCTTACTCCGATCAGAGATTCCCGCACACCAAAATTTTTGTAGAGAAAATGAGAGAGAGAGAGAGAGAGAAAAGAAGAAGAAGAAGAAGAAGAAGAGCGTAAATACTCTAAGATTGTAGAAATTTGAACAAAGAAGAAGAGCGTAAATTCTAGGCTCTTCGAATACAAAGAGGGCTTTTGTTTTCCACTGAGTTTGCTAGGCTCTTCAAATCAGTTTCAAGGATGAATTTGAAAAATCGTGGGTCCTATTTCCAGCACTTATTTCAACGGTTAACAAAGTTATTTCAAGAGTTTTGTTAGCTTATTTCAAAATAGTGTCACATTAGCGTTTACCAAATCTCTCTTCGTCTACTCACGAAACTACATGAAAGAACTTATAACTTTTTTTCTTTCATGACGTGAAATATCATCCTTCTTCTGGAAAAAAAAAAAAAATAAAGTCAGTGATTTTCGATCTTAGTTTTAGCAAAACAGATACAAAGGGTGCCTTTTGTTTTCAGTCTTTAGGTCTTTCTAGGGAAAAGATGTTTAGGGCTTATTGGGGTGGAAGGGTGGTTTTCATTAAAAGAAGGGGACTTCATTGAGAAAATGAGAGAGAAAAAGTGAAAGAAAATTATAGGAACGTTACAGTTTACTTACCTAATGGAATGGCTTATGCATTTGAAACGGTTTATGTGTTGAACGAATGGGTTTGGCCTTTGAGTTTTTTAGTTTTAAAGTGCCTGAAACAAAATAACTCTTCACTTTTAAAGTGTAAACATGGCAAAATTTTAGATTGGTTATTTTCCTACGTGGCAGCACCACCTTAATTGCAGGAAAATAAGGCTTCTTCTGTTATATATAGTATTAGATATATATTGATATTGATGATTATAGATGTTGAAATCCATCATTTATTTGAGAGAGAATGTCACATTGATGTACTCCAAGAATAATTGATAGTTATAGAGGGGGAAACAAAAAACAAAGGTGACATTAAATGTGATGGATGAGAAGTTCATGTTTGTTGGCTTTATTTAGTGACAAATTTATAAGTTTTTATTTTCTTTTTAATGTATCTTTTTGAGACGTAATTGTATTTGGGTAAAAGTACTTAAGCCTTATATTCTGTTTGGAAAACTGCATTCAGAGTGATCTCATGACCTCAGGCGACCTGCTATGCCTATGAGAGACATGTGGCAAAATGTTAGGATTAAATTAATGACAAGGCAAGTCGTGGCCATCTCAGGACCAGCCAAGTCGCGACCGTTTTATGACCAGCCAAGTCGCAACAAGGTCGTGAGTTGCATGATTATTGTACCCTAGTCTCTGCACATTTTCAATTCATTAAGATTCTACAAGCACACACCCTCACAGCTATTGTGCATGGTTAGTGCTGATATCGTATCTTGTTTAGCCTCACATTGGGTTGGGAATCCAAGTTTTAAATCAAGGGTCTCACAGACTTATTTTAACATTACATTAAAAATATTGAAAGTCCTTTCAATTTAATTATTCAAAGGCAAAAATCAGGCTCGAATTGATTAAATTATTGTGGAAATATGGAATTTGTCAATTAGGGCTTGCCATGGAAGACATGCTTTTTTTCTTAACTGACATTTGTTTTCCCTTGAAATGCATTAGGGATCCTCACCAATGTGTTACGATAGTTTCTAGGTTGCTTTGATAAGCCCAGATTAGGATAAAAATTAATCTTGGAACGTGCTCAGAATTGCCATTAAATTTAGGAAATTAGTTGGATTTGTCAAGAAATGCTTGCCACTATTTTTAATTGGGTCCAATAATTCCACATTTATTTTAATTGGTCTCATTATATTTAAATCTATCTAATTGTCCTGACATTTTATTGAGTGTGTCCAATTTTAATTTAAGGTCCATTGATTATTGGCTGAATGTCATATTGTTACAAAGGATGGAATTAGATTAATACAAAGAGCTGGAATTGCATTGCCATTGGATGGATCCCACCTTCCCATATTCTAGAGAATTCCCTAGTAATAGATTTTGTCTTTCATTTGCTAGCACACACTCTCACTCCCACGCTTTCACTTAGTACCCTATACATGTTGTCCTCAACTCACTACGTGTTCTCACCTCACACAAGGGACAAACCTCACTCACTCAAAAAAGCCTCCTTGATTCCCACGGTTTGGGTAAAGAGAAAATCATCTCTACCTTTACCTATTCTCTCCCTTTTTTTCTCTATCATCAACCCAGAAAAACTCTCTACAAGAACCCTAAAAATCAACACAGAAGTAGAGAAGAGAAGAATCAGAAACAATAGTATAGAACCATAGCAAAGTAGATGTTGAAAACATGAGCTTCTTCTCTCTTTTTCCTTTACTCTTTTGTTGGATTTTAATTTAGCTTGAATCTTAACTTATTTGTGTGTTTTCTTTCTAGCCGAACATCAAGTGGAGCAACTAAAATGAACCAACACAACACAATATGCAAAAGTAAAAGAGCAACAACTAGCAATCATCAAAATAGGGAAAAGAAAAAGGAAGGAGGTGCATTGACAGGGTAAACCTTAAAACCCATTTCCCTATTTCTTATTTCTATGTGATATTTGTTGGGGGCGGTTTTTGTGCGTAGCCACGTGTCTTCCACTGGAGGTGTGACTTTGCTAGACCCGAATTTGTTTTGGAGAGTTCAATCCAGAACTCGACATTACGCCGCATAGACCAATGGCTTCCAGTGCATTTTCAAGCCTACAAAATAGATAAAGGCCAAAGTCTTAGAATCATGATAATGGTTGAAATAAATAAATAATATGTTTAGCATAATAGATTTGTTTAAATGGTGAGTTGAATGTTATTATTATGTGTGTTAAGTGATATCCATTAGAATGATTAATTAATTGTCATATGTCCAATAATGGGATGAGTCCAATAGTCCATATCCAGCTGTGGTATAGTTCATGTTCAATATAATAAGGTTTGTCTAGCAATAGTCTATGTCCAAATAATATATGTCCAACAATGGTTTATGTCCAAATAATACACATCTAGCTGTGGTTTATGTCCAAACATTACACATCTAGTAGTGGTTCATGTCCAAGTAATATATGTTCATATGGTATATGTCTGAATAATATATGTACATTGGTGGTTTATGTCCGAATAATATGTCCAACGATGGTAGATCAATTTATTAATATATATGTTCATTAATGAAGTATTAGTGAGATCATATTTTATTAAATAGTGAGATGATATTAAAGTAACTTACATCCAATGGTGCAATAATAATGAGTTAACAATGTGGGTTCTTTTTTTTTTTTTGGTAAAACAGCACACAGGCCCAGGTAGAAAGCAAGGATCCTGGGTCCAATGCTTTATGTTTAAGGGATTGGGCTTGGTTCACCGCAACTAAGTCGGGCAGATTTTGAACCAAGTTGTGCACAAAGTGCGAATCCCACAACACATACATACTAACACACGGAAAACATATACGTATCGTATAGCAAGGAACAATAAATAAGTGATATAAGAGAAAAAAATGAAATAAACAGTAGGGATCCTTAGGATGATATGGAATGTTTCATTATTTTCTTAAGTTTTTAATACATCACGCTCACTAGGATATGTTACAAGGTCCAAATAAGTTCAAAAATCACAGACTTAGATAACTCCTCAGGCCTCTAAGACTTGCGAAGTTTGAATCCCTTTGAATCCAAGTGTATTCTCTAGTGGCTGTTTTAGGATCCCGGACGGTGTTTTCCCTCTCTTCTCTTTTTTGAATTCTAACAGACTTTTCTCAAGGATCTTTTCCTTTGATTCACTATTGCTGAATGCCCTTCACTGTTGGTTGCCCTTCCTTTTATAGTGCCATCCTAGGGCTTTTTGATGTGCCATTGATTTCCTCCATTTGCTGCCTTGAGTACTAGAACCAATGTTGTGTTAGCAACATTGGTGACTAGTTCCTTACTTATTTTCTCACTATTTCCTTCTTTTGAGATTCCCTCTTCAAAAGCCCCCAGTTGACTTTCTTGTTCTGAGGGGTCCTAAAGGGTTGACCTTTGATCTTTCTTTTTCCAAAACTTCTAGATACCACCTTTTTAGACCTATCTTTTGGCTGCTTTCCTTTTTGTCATTTTTCCTAAATGGGCGGATTCCTTTCCATCAAGCTGAAAGATCCCCAGCCACCTTCCTTCATGGTCCATTTTTATGGGTTCCCCAAGGTACCAGACCCTTATTTATGAATTGCTAGTTCCCTAAGTCTTTTGCCCCTTTTCTGCATCATTGGGTGGTTGATGGGACACATCTGCTCTCATTCTTTGTGCTCCTGGGCATGCTTCCTTGAGCTGTCTCAATCCTAACCTAGCCTTGCTGCATATCTCGAGGATTCCAGGCTTTTAGGAATCCTGGTTTAGTTTTTTCTTTGGGTTCCCCAGCGATTTTCTCCCTTAAGGGCTGGGCTAAACTTCTTCTTTCTTTGATTCGTAAGGTCCAATGTTTGCCCATTCATGAGCTTGGGTTCCTTTCTATTGACTTTTAATGGATTTGGGCCTTGCCTTTTCATTGAAAGCCCATGTGGTTCTTGGATTTCAATCTTTTTTGTATTGTTTTGGGTTTTGGTACAATATTGTGATATTTTGGACCTCAACATTAACATATACTAAATAATGTAATCTTGAAGATAGAGAAACATTGACTTATCTTTTATGTTTCTAATTCTAGTCGTATAGCATTACTTTATTCTTTATATGATTTGTGGCTCCAGCCGTATAGCATTGGTGAGCTGATAATATTCCAGCGGCATAATAATATGAGTACAACGATACAATGATAATAAAATACATTCAATAATTTAAATATAGAAATAAAGGTATAATGACTTATCTTCATAGTTTGTGGCTCCAGCCATATAACATCAGTGGACTTATAACATTTCAGTAGCATGATAAAATGAGTCCAACAGTGCAATATTATATTGTGAGTCCTTTCATGGTGACTTTATGATTGATGGGGGAAAATGGGTGCAATTGGAGGGAGAGAGAATATGTCCAGCCGTGTGCATAGGCTAGTTAAGTTTGTCTCCATTATCATGCAATTAAATGAAATTTCCCATGATTATGCTCTTTTAGTTTTTAGTAAGATATAAGTGATATTGCCTTCCATGAGAAGGGTTTTTAATATCATAAGTTTGTGCCTTTCATAAGGAGGACTTTTTAGCATTATAATTATATGTCTTCCATGAGAAGGCCTTTGCAACATGTTTTTGGAAGAGTATTTGATATCTTTTAGGATGTATGGAGATGATAAGAAATATACATGAGCCGAGAATGAGATATTGTGCCACTAACGGAAACCTCTTACGTGGTAGACGGAGTAACCTGCTTGTTGATGTGGCCATTAAAATAATATTAAAAAATTTATTTGGCATTTTTTAAATGCCACGTCAGCATTTTAATTTTTTTTTTAAAAGCCATGTCAGAAAATTTTTTAAAAATAAATTAAATTAAAAAAAACCTTAAATCTAATTTAATTAAAAAAAAAAATTTCTTAATGTTCTCATGTTCTTCAACTTGTTCTTCATTTTACAACTTGTTCTTCATATTCTTCCCAAATCAAGCCCAACAACTAAGAACTCAAATCCATCATATGAACACAAACCTGGCAACCCAAGAACTCAAATCCAGATCACTAGAACACAAATCAAGACCATCGAATTCTTCATGTTCTTCCCCAAATTATAACATAATCAACACCGAATTCTCTAGCAAATCAAACCCATAAACCCAGTAAACAAACCAACCCAAATCAAGAAACCAATCACAACAAATCCAGATCAACACAATCAAACCCAGACCAACACAATCAAACCTAGATCCCACCACCACTGACCAATACAATCAAACCCAGATTCAACCACCACTGACCAATACAATCAAACCACCACCACCCCACCAATCAAAAACATTTATCTAGAACATGAATTTCAGCTCAAAAACCCACAAAAATTCTAGAACATGACCACCATTGCCACCAATCAGTCACTAAACCAAAAATCCACCCCACCGATCAGTCACCAAACCCATTGAACCAGTCACCAAACCCACCGATCAGTCAACAAACCCACGCCAACAAAGTCACCAAACCCACTACCACTATCGTTGATCAAACAAGAGAGAGGAAGAGGAATTTCGCAATCATCAATGGACTGGGACGGAGGCCGAGATTGAGCTTCATTGTGGCCGAGACAGAGGTCGAGATCAAGCTTCATTGTGGCCAAGACGGTGGTCGAGATCGAGCTTCATTCTCTTTAAACTACTGCCGACCCCCTTCCTTTGGATCTGCTCCAAACTGCTGGCATCATCTCATTCTCCCCCACCCCTTTCTCTCTCTCTCTCTCTCTCTAAACTCAGATCACGGTTTAAAATGGTTTAATGATAAAAAAAAATCGTTTGATGATTTTTAAAGTAAATACACTTTTGACTAACACACTTTAAAAAAAAAAAGTAAATACACTTAAAACTAAAATGGTCTAATGATTGTTTTTTAATTTTCTAATTAATTTAATTAGATTAATAATAAAAAAAATCATTTAAAACTAAAAAAGTAAAATTTTTGTTTGATTTTGATTTTTAAAAATTAAAATTAAAATTGAGGAATTAAATTTTTGTTTTAATTTTTTATTAATTAAAATACTGATGTAGCATTTAAAAAATGCAAAATAATTTTTTTAATAATATTTTAATGGCCATGTCAGCACCACGTTAGCGCCACGTCAGTAAGTAGATTACTCCGTCTACCACGTAGGAGGTTCCCGTTAGTGGGTTGATGATAGGGACCAAAATAGAATCAATTTGATTTTTTTAGGGACTACATTGTAGCAAAATAAATGTAGGGACTAAAATGAGAATTCGCCCAAAATGTAGAGACTAAAAGTGCATTTTCACCTTTTTATTTTATTTTTATTTTTAAATGATTAGGAATTGAATTATTATGAAAGTTCACACACACAAACACACACCATCAATTAGACTTGATTAGGAAATCCTAGACCAAATTGAAAGCAATATGCAAAGATGAATGTTCTCATGGCAAAAAGAGCATTGCAATAAGTTTTTTAAGCTACCTTTAATGGCATATGATCTTTTGAGTATTCCTATAACTATGGTTACATAAACTTTTAGCACAAAATGTAAAGTTAGTATCAATCTTGTATTTTGCCAAAGATTGTTGAAGCTTTAATTTGCACTTGGAATTTGTTGTGCAACAGCGGAAGCTCTGATTCCATTTCTTGTCTAATAGCACTCATTGATTTGAACAAATTACAATAAAGGCAAATAAGTCAACAAGCACCACATAGAGAATACAATAATTTATGGGGTTTGTCATATAACATATCTCCATAGAAAGAGATTTTTTTTTTTTTGAGAAACAACCTAATTGCTAAACACACACACACACACACACACACACACTTTAATTACACTCTCTCACCAAGCTCACCATATATAGAAATAGATTGCGTGTGCGTTTGGCATTGGCTTAAAAAGCCAATTGTTTTTACGATTCAGCTTATTTTTGCTACTATTCACAGGTCTCATTGCACTTTTTGGTACTATTCATGGATCCCACTGTACTATTTCAACTACCTTTTAGCTTTATCTAAAATATTTTCAGCAAAAAAGTTTTCAATTTCAGTTAAATAAATTGTTCCTAAACAGACACTAAATCCACTATTCCTAATGCAGCTTAAAACGCTTAACCTCTCTCATGTAACTCTATTAAGGTCTAAAAAAGTTATAATGATGTACCAAGGCCCAAAATGGCACAGTGAGTTGAACTCCATAAAAATAATAAAAGGCTTGAGCTCATAACAAGGAAAAAAGGATGGTAAGCCCAAATCCAGTAAAAAAGATTTAAGACCAAGACCCACGAAGGGATAGGCTTTAGGGCCCATGAAACAAAGGGAAGAAAGGACGAAGCCTAGCCTGCCAAGATCAGAAAATTAAAAGGGAGTCCAGTAAAAAGAACTAGGCCGGGATACCCAGGGACTGCCAGGAGCTCGGGGTCCTCGGGACATGCAGCAAAGCTAAGATGAGATTAAGATAGCTCAAAAGGAGTGTCAAGAAACACAAGAAACGAAGAAAAGATATGTTCTTATTAGCCACTCAATAATGCAGAAAGGAATCAGAAAGCTTGGAGACTAAAAATTCATGAACAAAGGGCAGGTACCTCGGGGAACCCAGAAAGAAGAACCATGAAAGGAAGTAGCGGGGAAAACTTTCAACTTGGCAGGGATGGAATCAGCTCACTTTGGGAAAATTGATAGGCCACAAACTGAATGACCCCTTGTGATTAAACCAATTAATTAATTAGCCAAGTTATTAATTAATCAATTTAACATGCAAATACGTGGAAGCACAAACAAATCACCAAATAACTAAATATGCAGCGGAAATTAAATGACACAGTGATTTGTTTACGAATGGGGAAAACCCTTATGGCAAAAACTCCACCGGGTGATTTTCAGGTCATCACTCCCGAAACTCCATTATTATCAAATCAAGCAATTATAAGTAAAGGAATCCCAAGTACCTTACCAACCTACAGTTGAACCCTTACCCCAATACCCAATTGGACTTGATCTGTAATGACAGTTCCCCCTTTTGATGCACGGCTCCCAAGTACGTGACTAACCAATGCGCGGATCCCAGTACGCGACTTCAAACACCAACTTAGAAGGAGAGGTTGACTGCAAAGTTCTTCAGTTCATCCTACATGATGAAGATCAGGAAGATGCTTGGTTACAAAACCCTTTGGTGCAAATACATAGCAACTTCTTCAGAGAAGATGAACTAGGTCAAGAACTTCGTCTTTGATCACAAATTACTTGAACAGAGTTTGCTCAATGCTTGTGCAACTTGTGTCTTCTTTGACGGCTCTTAAAATAGTCCTTTTATATGTCTAGGGTTAGGAGAAAAGACGGCCCAAAGACATATTCACGAATCCCAAGAAATCAGATCAGAATTCTTATTTTCTTAAATCTCGACAGATAGCGGGTGTCGAGGAGCTATTGAGAAGGTGTCGAGCTTTAATGATTTTGCACTTCAGCTTGTTTTTCTTGGACAGACTTGATGACTTCAACACTTGATCTTGAAACCTTGTTTCTTGAAGTATTAAAAACACCTAGAACTACCCAATTACAAGTAGAGTGCATTTTGTCAAAAGGATTAGCCAATTTACATAAATAAGTGACATATGTTCTTAACAAGTGAAAACACATATGTCTTAACAATCTCCCCCTTTGGCAATCCGTGACAAAACCACAACAAACAAATGAACATATGAGAGAAGTCATAAATCACTCAACTCATACTCACTTGTTGAATACAATAAAATCTATCCTATCACAAACCCTTGAAAAACTTTGCAAGAAAAGAGTTTATGGCAAGTAGACTTTGACAACCTGTATTTCTGAAACACTTTAAACAAAACTCATCAAGGCATCTTGTGTGAAACAGAAATAATAGATTGCATACAAGTATAAGAATCATGTGTATAAAGATAGAAAAGAAACAACACATGTAGAGAAAGGTGAGAGAAACATACATCCACATATATAGAGAAAATAAGTACAATGTATGTAAAACTGGTCACAAGACCTAATGTACAAGAACAATGTATCTAAAAAGAAAGAAAAGAAAAAGATACATCATATCCTCACTACATCCCTCAAATATCAACACTCCCCCTAACAAAAATGTCCTATACTAACTCTCCCCCTAAGATGACTACTCTCATAACCCAAAACTACTCCCCCTTTTTGTCACGAGTGACAAAGGGTAGAGTGTCATGTAGACATCTCATCAGTAGAGCTAGCATCTCCATCATCATCCGAAGCACCATCGTCATCACCATCATCATCATCATCCTCAGAGTCAGAACCCGCTGGAGGAGGTGGTGAAGGAGTAGCCTCAGAAGCAAAACCGCCCATGGTCGCCTACCGTCGTGCAATACGACCAACATGAACATTCACCTGATACAACTCAGTGGAGAGTGTATCGAGGCGAGCATCCATGCGCTGCAGCTGCGCCATAATGTCTCCAAGAGATACATCGCCCATAGAGGAAAAAGGAGCAGATGTAGATGGAGCAGATCTAGATGGAGTTGAACGGGAGGGAAAAGTGGAATCCGTCTGTCTCGACCTAAACTGAGCCTCACTACGTTTGACGGTAGTGGCATCTATGGCACAAATGTGTGTGAAGTGGTCGGACACAGGAAAAAGGATAGAAAAATGGCGTAAGATCCTCGTGATAGCGAAGGGAAAGATAAGCTTATCACGGGACGCTGAATCTAAATGAACATCTATGATAGAAAGAATGAAATGAGAAGGAAAATCTATAGTCGGATGCTCAAGAAAAGATAACAAAAATCAAGTATGAGGCTCTGTGATGGAGTTGTAGTGAGAGAGTGGATGGAGTACAAAAGTCATCACCATGTTTAAGAATCTAGGACCTTTAGCAAAAGGTCTACATGATGTATACTGATGTTCACCCCAATCAGCAGGGCGCTCACAAAAAGCAGAGATGAGCTTATCTTTGGACACAGTCCGTAGACGCCCACAAGAAGGATAGTCAGGAAACTCTATCCTAGGAACCCTAAGCACATTCGCAACTAGCTGCGGTGTGATAGGGATGTGCGTACCTCGAACACGAGTGAAAAAGAGAGGTACTGAACGATCAATCCTGTGCATGTTGGAGTAAAACTCCTGAATGAGCACGATTGGACAAGTGACCGGGACGTCACACAGTGACTCCCATCCCCTACTGTGAATGACAGAGGGAAGGTCAGTATCGGCGAAGTCCGTCAAAATGACTTGGCGTTCCGAATGAACACCTCGTCTAGAAAAGTTCTCCGAAAATGCCTTGTGGGCATCACCATCACGGAACCGAAGATTAAGAGGAGCAGAATCAGAAGATGAAGAAGCTCTAGAACGCAGAGGGTTCCGAGCCATAGTGGATTTACGCTTAGGTGCCATAGACACTACTAACGTAAACAGAATGAGAAAGAGATAGAGAATGAGACAATCAGAAAAGTCCCAAAACAGTTCACATATATCAAATATATTGAACAATGAGTATGTATGCATGGGGAATGCATGAACATGTGACGTGCAAAGGAAAAACATCATGGGTTTAGCCCAATCCAATCCTATCAGCACACAAACATAGAACACACATCTAAATGCATGCAAATACCATTCTAATGCACATGAAATGCAATGGATGACATTTTGAACACATTTAAAGGAAAACCCATCCCAAAATTTCAAGATAAACTCAGTAATTTTGAAAAACCCCAAAATTTTCAAAAAACCCCAAAACCTAAGATTCAAAACATGAAATGCATGAATAATGAGGGAAAAAGAGATCATACCAAGTGATTTGAAACAAGGAAGGGCCGAAAATCACGTGGATTGAAGATTTGGAGTGAGAAAAAGGAGTTTGGGAGATGAACAGCCATGGACAGATCGAGAGAGATCGAGAAAATGAGAACCAGATCGCGACAGAAGCTTATATAGGAGCTTCAGTAATTCTCGACAGCTAAGGTGTCGAGAGGTGTCGAGACAGCTGTCGAGGAAGGTGTCGAGAAATGCACGTCGACAGCTACAGGTGTCGAAAAGGTATCGAGGAATGAACACCAGAACCAAGAACAGAAGCTCGATCGATCGAGAAGGTATCGAGAAGATAGGAGATTTCTCGATCGATCCATCAGGTGTCAAAGAGGTGTCGAGATTGCGATAAGAAAAAGGCTTGAGAAGCTCGACAGATACCAAGGTGTCGAGGAGGCGTCGAGCCAGCAGTTAAAAGCAGTTTTTCTAGAAGTGAAAAACACAGATATGAATGCAATCCAACATGAACCTCAACCAATGATCCAATCAACATATTAAGCTCTCAAAAACATCTCTCAACAAATATTTTCAAGCACATGGTTCCCCAGAAACACACACACACACTAAACAAGTCTAACCAATTTTATTTTTCAAAAACAAGTCAAGACAGTTTAGTGAGCATACATTAGCACATGTAAACACTTGTGATGGCCAAATTACATTGTACCTGCACATGTATCAATAGTAGCAAAGAATATTGCGTGTTGTGTGTGAAAAACATCACAAGATTGCATATGTGTATACATGTTATGACGATCTGAGATATGAGAAAATAACTTTAACTCACACACAATCATAACTGTTTGATGAAGACTATCACCTTCGAAAGTACATCCTATAACTCCCACATCTCCTAGAAAACACATTTGCAATCATATTTAAAGCATTTTAATCTTTTTGCTTTATATTTTCTTTGCATATTTTCTTTTAAGCATATCATGCATGGGCATATAAAAAAGAGAAAAGAAATACCCAACATGTTAAGCATAGACATTGCACTTTTGCTATGCCGAAGCTTACGGATGTCTTTGACACTGCACTTTTGCTATGCCGAAGCATACAGGTGTCTATGACACTGCACTTTTGCTATGCCGAAGCATACAGGTGTCATACTATGATTGGTGGGCAACAGTGGTGAGATGGTTATTTATGCCTTTCTCTTAGGATTTTCTAGTCCTACCCGTAAAAAAAAGTGATATGAGTGTTAAGTTTTAAGAGATAACTTAATCTTACTCATCACAAATAAGAGTCACAAAGCTCACTTGCTTAGTTGTGCATGGAGATGCTCATCTAAGCTACAAAAGATACAAAATTTAGAAAACTTTGCTTCAATGGCCATCCAAGGTACACAAGTACCAAAGTACACAAAACACACACTGTTTTTGTATTTTTCTGATTTTTCAATTTTTTTTTTAATTTTTATATCAAAAACAAAATAAACAAAACTGAAAATAAACAAACAAAAACATGTTATCAAAGCAAAGCATAAAACTAGACTGACTAAGAAAATGCAAAACACACAAGTAATGCAATAAACAAAAACAAGAAGATAGAAGAAAGTGATGAAATCACTTGGAGTCCTTTTTCTTCCACACTTTGGAAGAACCTTTCCTTTAATTGAACCCTTGAACCGACGATGAGGGGAAAGAATTGAAACCGTTCAAGTTCAAAAGGAACATAAGGGCTTTTAGAAGATCTCCAAGAGGAGCAAGAGAGGATTGAAGCTGATTTTGGCTTCCAGATGCTATCATGCCGTTGCTCTGTTGAGTGGCTAGCCACTTATAGCAATTTGGTCGTGTATGACCAGCAGCTCCACAATGATGGCAGAGATGCTGCTTCTTCTGTTTAGACTTTTGAGAGTTAGCCTTCTTAGCCCTAGGGTTTTTAGCATCTTTCTTATCTTGCTTAGGGGGTGCTCCTAAAATAGATTTACCCTTGTCTAAGTTCTTACTAGCTAATTCAGTTTTAACAACAATGTTCTCAATTTCAGTGTTATTAGCAGGAGAAACAAAAACAGTAGTACTAGTAGAAGCAGTATTAGAGGAAGAAAGACCATACCCTAAACCTGTTCGATCCGAAACAGATTTCTGATTGTTGAGCATCTCATCAAGCTTTGCACTTGAAGTTCTCTCCAGTTGAGCTCTAACTTGAAACAACTCAGCTTCAAGCTTCTTGGTCTTCTCAGCCAAGAAATTGTTCTCAAACCTCAGTGCACCAATAGTTTGATTCGCCTCATCAAACTTTATGGACAACTCTTCACGATCAAGTTCCACATCACTGAGCTTCTTGGTGGCCAGCCTATACAGTTTCTCATGCTTCTCAGAGAGCTTGTATAGTTTCTCATAGGCTGAATGGATATCATCTTGATCATCCATCTTCTCACACTTAGAGTCCACCAATTCTTCTTCTTCTTCCACTTCATCAACAATCCCTTCAGTAGGATTGACTGTGGCAGTGAAGGCATTTAAGATTCCATCATCCTCATTGTCGGAATCATCTTCAGACTCAGTGTCACTCAGGGTTGCAGCAAGTGCCTTACTCTTCCTAATGCTCTTGAGATATGTGGGGCATTCATACTTCATGTGACCGAATCCATGACATCCAAAACACTTTGGTCCTGCAGGTACAGTGTACTGACCGCCATCCCTAGCATCCTTCTTCCCTTTGTCTTGGCTTTTAGATTGAGAAGAACTGGACTGCCTGCGGTCCTTGTCGAAGCTCCTTCCATTGGCATTCTTCATGAATTTCTTGAACTGCCTGGTGATGTAGGACTTCATCTTGGAATCTTCATCATCGGAAGACTCATCTATATCACTGCTCTTTGCCTTCAAGGCCATACTCTTGCCTTTACTCGACTTGCCAATCCTAGATAACCCTATCTCATAGGTTTGCAAGTTTCCAACCAGCTCAGTCAAAGGAATCTTGTCAATATCCTTTGATTCCTCTATCGCCGTAATCTTGACATGTAATCTCTCGGGTAGAGATCTGAGCACTTTCCTCACAATCTTGGGTTTAGGGATGGTTTCCCCAAGATTGAAGGCTGAGTTCACTATGTCTTTGAGCTTGGCATAGAACTCATCAAATGACTCGTCCTCCTCCATCTTAATCTCTTCAAAGCTTGTAGTGAGCCTCTGAAACTTTGAATCTTTGACAACCTTTGTTCCTTCATAGGTTGTCTGGAGGATGGTCCACGCCTCCTTAGCAATTTCAGTTGAGAATATCTTCTTGAACTCCTCATTGGTGACCGCACTGAACAATGCATTCAATGCCCTACTGTTGAAGTTTGCCGCCTTGATCTTGGCTTCATCCCAATCGGCCGGCGCTTCGGTTGGCTTAGTCCAGCCAATCTCTACAGCTTGCCACACCTTTTCATCTAAGGACTGCAAAAAAGCTCTCATGCGCACCTTCCAGTATGCATAGTTAGTCCCATCAAATAAAGGAGGTATAATTAACGACTGTCCTCTATCCATGACAAACAGGGGTCAAATGGATCAAACATAGCAAAGATTAAACCCTAATCAGAGTATGCCTGCTCTGATACCACTTGATAGGCCACAAACTGAATGACCCTTTGTGATTAAACCAATTAATTAATTAGCCAAGTTATTAATTAATCAATTTAACATGCAAATACGTGGAAGCACAAACAAATCACCAAATAACTAAATATGCAGTGGAAATTAAATGACATGGTGATTTATTTACGAATGGGGAAAACCCTTACGGCAAAAACCCCACCAAGTGATTTTCAGGTCACCACTCCCGAAACTCCACTATTATCAAATCAAGCGGTTACAAGTAAAGGAATCTCAAGTACCTTACCAACCTACAGTTAAATCCTTACCCCAATACCCAATTGGACTTGATCTGTAGTGACAATTCCCCCTTTTGATGCACGACTCCCAAGTACGTGACTAACTAATACGCGGATTCCAGTACGCGACTTCAAACACCAACTTAGAAGGAGAGGTTGGCTGCAAAGTTCTTCCGTTCATCCTACATGATGAAGACCAGAAAGATGCTTGGTTACAAAACCCTTTGGTGCAAATACACATCAACTTCTTCAGAAAAGATGAACTAGGTCAAGAACTTCGTCTTTGATCACAAATTGCTTGAATAGAGTTTGCAAAATGCTTGTGCAACTTGTGTCTTCTTTGACGGCTCTTAAAATAGTCCTTTTATATGTTCAGGGTTAGGAGAAAAGAAGGCCCAAAGACATATTCATGGATCCCAAGAAATCATATCAGAATTCTGATTTTCTTAAATCTCGACAGATAGTAGGTGTCGAGGAGCTATTGAGAAGGTGTCGAGCTTTAATGATTTTGCACTTCAACTTGTTTTTCTTGGACAGACTTGATGACTTCAACACTTGATCTTGAAACCTTGTTTCTTGAAGTATTAAAAACACCTAGAACTACCCAATTACAAGTAGAGTGTGTTTTGTCAAAAGGATTAGCCAATTTACATAAATAAGTGACATATGTTCTTAACAAGTGAAAATACATATGTCTTAACAAAAATGACAAAAGGAAAGGCAGCCAAAAAAGCTGAGTCTGAAAAGGTGAGATTTAGAAGCCTTGAAGAAAGAGAGATTAGAGGTAAGCTCTCTAGGGATACCCCAGAACGGAAAGTCAGCAAGAGGCTTTTAGGGAAAAAGCACCAAAAGAAGAAAATTATGAGAAATAAGGAAGGGACCAGCCCTCAAAGTTGCTGGCACAACATTGGCTCTAGTACCCAGGGGAGCAAAAGAGGGGAATCAATAGTACCCCGGAACCCTAGGATGGCACTATAAAAGGGGAAGCATCCAACAATGAAGGGACATTTAGCAACAGTGAATCAGAATAGAATCATTGAGAAAACTCTGTCAAAAAACTCAAAGAAAGTAGTAAAAGAAAGGAAAATATCATCTGGTACACTCACACAGCCACTATAGAACATACTTGGATTCAAAGGGATTCAAACTTTGCAAGTCTTGGAGGCTCAGAGAGCCATCTAAGTCTATAATTTTTGAACTTATTTGAAACTTGTAACACGTCTTAGTGAGCACATTGCAATACACAATTAAGAAAAATAACGAAATATCTCATATTGTTTTAAGGATCCTTGGCGTTTATTTTGTGTCTTTCTTTATTGTGTTGCTCCTTTACTGTTTCCTTTTGTTCCATACACACACGCACACATATATATTTCTTGTTTGCTAGTATGTATGTATTGTAGGATTCTTGCTCTGTGCACTACTTGGTTTGTAATCAACCCTTTTAGCTGCGGTGAACCAAGCCCAAGCCCTTGAAACAACAACTAAAAGGCCCAAGGTCCTTGCTTCTACTTGGGCCTGGACACATTGGGCCTAGACTTTGTCCAAAAAAGGACCCTCACATTTTGGCAACTCCATTAGGGACTGGGTAAAGGACAGGGAAGAAGTAGTCCTTTCGCAGAGCATGGCTCTAAGACCAAGGAACAGCAAATGTACCAATGTGCCACCTGTAGCCTCTAAGCCCGTAGGAGAAAATGGAGTGGCCTCCAGATAGAGGAACGAGGTACCTCTGGTAGAATAGGAGGTTGTATCAGGATAAAGGCGCGCAGGACAGGAGCCAGACCTTGTGGCTCGAATGGCAGAAATATTGAAAGATTTACAGAAGAGATTCGCCTTCTTAAAGAGGGCAAGACCCAGGAAATTAGGGATAACGTCCCCCTTATTGTCAACCAAGACAAAGCCTAACTAGAGGGAGGGTCAGTAGTAGGAGGGGAAGCTAACCCCCAGTATCTAACACTAGCAGATGTCAATGCCCTTTTGGAGCAGGAAAGGGAAAAACTCTTGGGGATCCCCAAGAAATTTTCTCGAGATCCCCCATTCCCGCCAGAGGTCCTTGGCAAGCCATATCCCAAAGGATACGAACCCTCGAAGTTTCATCCTTTTAATGGAAGAAATGGAAGTGTTGTAGAACATGTGAGTAAGTTTATTCACACTATGGGCCCTTACGCAGGAGACAGGGAGTTGTGTCTAAGGGAGTTCACTAAGTCCCTAGTGGACAAAGCATATACATGGTACACCACCTTGAAGCCTGGGTCCATTAAGACCTGAGACGAAATGATGGAGATGTTCTGTGCAAAGTATTATCCAGGTGAAGACAAGGTCACCTTCTAAAGCCTTCAGATGGCAAGGCAAAGGCCTAAAGAGGATCCTGTCCAATTCATTAAAAGGTTTGAAGATGTTTCTTTAGACTGTTATGGAGACCATGAAGAAAAGGAGCTCGTGGAGACTTGCATATCCAACATGCTCTTTGATTACAGGCTTAACCTCGAAAATTTATGCATAACCCAGTTTGCTGACCTGCTACAAAGAACTAGAAGGACAACGCAAACCATGAGAACAAAGAGGGTGCCAGTACCCCAGGCCATGATAGTGTCAGTTAGAGAAAAAAGAAAGAGACCTGAAGGAAAAATGGCCGAGGAGCCACTTGTAATCCCATGTACTATAAAGGAATTGAATCATATCTTGGACAAGTGGATTGGAGATGAAATTTTCAGGCCATTTACTGTGTCCAGGCCACCAACTGAGGAAGAAAGGAAGAATCCCTTGTTTTGCAGGATTCATAACTATGTCAAGCACTCTACCAAGGACTGTTGGACTCTCCGTAGGCTTTTTCACAAGAAACTTAGGGAGGGAACCTTAGAGCTTACTTAAAAGGAACCCGAAGTGCAAAGGAACCCTTTACCCTACCACAAGGGAAAGGGAGTAGTAGCTATAGTGATCCACGAGAACTCGGCGGAAACAGAAGAATTTGAAGAATCCTTCCATCCAAGCATAGTCAAGACCCTTCAGAAGAATCCTAAATTCAGATCACTATTCAACCAATTGGGATTTGGGCCAGAAGTAAGAAGGGTGGCCACAGAGTCCCTCATGAATATAGCAGTAGATTTAGGAATGGAATGTTTCACCACAGAATCCCATGCTAGTTGAGCTTACTTGGAGACAACCGACGCAATAACCTTCACTGATGAGGACATGGAGGTTGAGCATCCAGATCATCGCAGACCCCTTTATCTAATGGCTACCATAAACGGTGTCCAAGTCAGAAGAGCATTAGTAGATATAGGGGCATCATTTAACCTTATAGCCTTGAGTATCCTAGAAGCCGTGGGCTTGACTGGCAGAAGGATCCTGGGGGCTCCCATGGAGATAACAAGATTTGGAGGATCAACAAAATCAACTGAAGGATATGTGGAGTTGGCCTTAAAGGTAGGCCCAATAGTAGCCCTGACCAGATTTCATGTGATTAACTCAAAAGTTTCTTACCATGTGCTGTTGGGATGCCCATGGCTCCATAAGCACTGCCTTGTTCCTTCCACATACCATCAATGTGTTAAAGGGACATTGAATGAGAGGCCTGTAAGGATCCCTGCCAACCATAACCCTTCAGCCAAGGAGAAGTGAACTTTGTGGAAACAATGTTTTACAATGAGTTGGAGCCAGATGATGAGAGCCCCACGCCAGGGACTCCAAGAGCACCTATCTTGGAAGAAGAAAAAGGAGAGGGTACCTGCGACCTGAGAAATCTCTTGGACAGAAAAAGGTAAAAGAAGGAGCCCAACCCTTCAAGATCTCGAGAATGCATGGTAATACGAGAACCTGGAGGAAGGTTAATTTATCACTTATAAAGGTGCGCGGGGCCCGAATGCATCATGCAAAAAGATCTCGGACCACCAAATTGTATGATGGCTCAAGAATAAATCCTAGAGGACCCAATTAAGGAAGCGCAAATTCAGCCTGAGGAAGAATTAGGAGAGATAAACTTGGGGGCTGAACTGGGATCCCAAAAGCTTGTTTTCATTAGTAGTCAGTTGACAGCATAAGAGAAGGAGCAATTATTGGCCTTACTCAAGAAATATATGGATGTGTTCGCATAGACGTATGGTGAGATGCCTGGTCCGGATCTAAGACTGGTGGTCCATTCTCTCAACATAAACCTAGGAGTTGAGCCAGTAATTCAGCCAATCAGGGTCTTTCACACTAATGTAGAAGCTCAAATAATTCAAGAAGTCAAGAAGTTACTGGTGGCTGGTTTTATCAAGCCCATCCAGCACCCTAAATGACTTTCCAACATAGAACCCGTGAAGAAAAAGAATGGCCAAATCCAGTGTTGTGTGGACTTTCGCAATCTGAATAGGGCATGTCCAAAAGATGAGTTTCCCCTACCTAATGTTGACCTCCTCGTAGATTCAGCTGCAGGAAGTTCTATGTTTTCATTTATAAATGGGTATAGTGGGCACAACCAAATCCACATAGCTGCCAAAGATGCAAAGAATACAACATTCAGGAATCCAATCGGAAACTTTTATTACACTATGATGCCTTTTGGCCTTAAAAATGCAGGGGCCACGTACCAGTAAACCATGACAGTTATCTTCCATGATATGATGCACAAGGAAATAGAAGATTATGTGGACGATATTGTGGTAAAATCAAAGACCAGGGCAGGACACTTCCAAATACTTGAATAAGTTTTTGAAAGGTGCAGGAAATACAAACTATGCATGAACCCCATGAAGTGTGCCTTCAGAGTATTTGCTGGAAAGTTTCTTGGGTTCTTAGTACATCACAGAGGCATAAGTATGGATCCAGCCAAAGTCACAGCCATCGCAACAATAAAAAGGCCTACAACGGTAAGAGAGCTCAAAAGTTTCTTAGGGAGGACTTCCTACATCAGGAGGTTTGTGCCAAGATTGGCTTCAGTCACAAGTGGTTTATCCAAACTGTTGAAAAAGGGGGCTGAGTTCACTTGGGGAACTAAGCAACAGGAAGCCTTTCAGAGGATCTAGCAAATCATGAATCATCTTCCCACCCTACAAGCACCAGTACGTGGGCAACCCCTATTGCTATATTTAACATCAAACTCTCAAGCTATAGGAGTCCTGCTAGCACATGAAGACGATGATGGGAATGAGCTACCCATTTATTACGTAAGCTAGACACTTAAGGATACTTAGACCAGGCATGTCTAGTGGTTATCTACACATCCCAAAGGCTAAAATGGTACATCTTAGCCTACTAGATCCTCTTGGTGATTAAGTCATATCCCATAAAAGCACTCCTTCATCAGCCTCTCTTAATGGGAAGGATAGCATAGTGGCTGGTCCTTCTTTCTCAATACAACATCGGCCTCAAAACCCCCAAGGCTGTCAAAAGTCAAGCCATAGCAGATCTGCTAGCCCAGTTCCCAAGGAAAGAAGAATGTTTACTAAGCGAGGAGGTCACAATGACAGAGCTCCCAGGAAAGAAGTGGACAATGAGATTTGATGTGTTAGCAATAACAACCTTAAATGGATTGGGAATTGTGCTAAGTTGCGAAGATGAGGACACCATGCCTTTATCTTTCAAGCTTGGGTTTTCCTATTCGAACAATGCCGCTGAATACGAGGCATACTTGACTGAGTTGACCATAGCACTCAGCATAGGAGTAAAACATTTGAGGGTTTTAGGAGACTCCAATCTTGTGGTCTCTCAGGTGAAGAGTGACTTTGCACTAAGAGAACAGAGTTTGGCAGCCTACAGAACTTAGGCGCAAAGGCTGGAGCAGGAATTCCAAACCTTTAACGTGGAGTACACCTAAAGGAGTGAGAACAGGTTCGCTGATGCACTAGCCACCCTAGGAACCCAAGTACCATTTAAAGGAAGAGACACTCTGATAAGAGTAAGTAAGCATGAACATTCCATCATAGGGATCCTCAAAAAGATGTTCCCTGAAGAACCAGAGTAGCATGATTGGAGGAATAAGGTCAAAGAAAAAAAAAAAGAGAGGCAGGACATGGAGGAAGTATTAAGGAGCTGAGGGATTACACTATGATAGAAAGAGAGCTATACAGGAGGCTGCCCGGAAGGATCCTATCCAGATGTATCAATGAGAAAGAAAGAAAGCTGAGATTAGAAGAACTACACAGCTAGGGCTGTGAGGTTGCCAAAAAATCAGCCTATACAGAAGGATGCAGCGCATGGGGTATTACTGGCCAAACATGAACAAAGAGGCTGTAACTGTACAGGAGAAATGTCAAAGATGTTAACTTTTAGTAGACAAGGAAGAAAGCTATGCTGTATTTGTTACAAAAGATTGGAAGACTCCATTCATGGAATACTTAGCTCAAGGGATCCTACCAACTGACTGGACATTAGCTCACCAGTTCAAGAAACTTGTAGTCAGATATATCTTACAGAACGGGGTCCTATTCAAAAAGGGATACAGCGTGGATCCGCTAAAATGCTTGGGGCTAAGGGAAGCCAGAGAAGTAGTTAGGGAAATCCATTCCGGTGATTATGGAAGTCACTCAGGGAAAAGAAGACTCTACAAGTAGTTGTTACTATTGGGGTACTATTGGCCAACAATGAAAAAGGACTTCGAGGAGCTAGTTAAAACGTGTCATGCATGCCAAGTACTTAGAGATGCAATCCACACTCATCCAAATATGCTGCAAGATATGACAACACCGTGGCCTTTCTACACTTGGGGGCTTTATCTTATAGGGCCTATGAACCCTCCTTCCAATGGTTACATATGGATCTTGGTAGCCACCGAGTACTTTACAAAATGGGTAGAAGCTATCCCTTTGAAAAAAGCCATTGGAGCAGCCGTGGTAAACTTCATTCGAGAACACATCATTACAAGGTTCGAGATCCCCAGGAGACTGATCAGTGACAATGGGACCCTATTCATAAATAAAGACATGAAGAACCTAACTAAGGCATATTACATTAAGCATGAAAGGTCTACACCATACTACCCACAATGAAATGGTCAGGTTGAAGCCACTAACAGGGTGATGTTGAAGATCCTTAAAAAAATGAAACACGAGTATTGGGGAAAATGGAGTGACCACTTGGCAGATGTACTCTGGGCATGCAGGAGCTCTGTGAAGACAGCCACAGGATTTTCACCATTCTCCCTAATTTATAGGACAGAAGCCATCAGCCCCGTGGAGTTAGTCATCCCTACGCCAAGAGTAGTGCTTGAAGAAAACCAAGAAGGCATCGAGGACACAAATGATGAAAGAAGATTGGTGGATCTAGAGGGGTTAAAGGAAGAAAGAGAAGTGGCCAGAAGAAAAAGCTAGAGGTACCAGCAGAGGATGGCTAAGGCATATGCACAAACTGTACACTCAAGGGCCTTTACTGAGGGGCAGCTGGTGTTAAGAACAGCAGAGCATGTAAGGAAAAATCTCCCAGGACCCTCCAAATTTGCCCCAAAATGGGAAGGACCCTACATCATTAGAAAAGCTCATGATAGTACGTATTACTACCTCACAAAGGAAGATGGGACAATCTTGATAGATCCCATAAATGGGAAGTGGCTGAAACAGTACTACGCATGAAAAAGGAGAGACCCAATACACCGAGACCTTTTTGCCAGCTCTCCAACCTGCTAAATGTTTCGTCGTTCTTTACTTTTTGTTATGAATTTTGTTTAAGTACTTTTTTGTGTAAGAACCCATGGTAGAAGGACATTCTGTGATCCTTACTATCTTTGATAACCCTTTTGTGTTCCTTAGATGGTAATTTTGCTTTGATTCAATGAAATCTCTTTTTCTTATTTTCCTTTAAGCTACAGCTAAAATAAACAATTGCGAGACATTACATAACCCAAATATGGGTAATTTTGGGGGAAGTACCTGGGCCAGCGCAAAAAAAAAAAAACACCTTGGCACATGACCCAAGAATCATACCACAACTAGTTCAAAGTACATAACCTGGGACCATGGGCAGAAGTAAGTGCCCGGGATACCTAGCCCAGTACTTGACAAAAGGGGTCTGCCTAGTTTATGATCTGGGACTTGAAAAAAAAAAAAAACATTCAATGTACCCAGTTCAGTACTTGCGCAGCAACACAACCACCAGGGTACTTGATCTAGGACCTACAGCAAAACTTGTAGGGACCTTGGCCTAGGACTCAGCACCAAAAAAAAAAAAAAGAAAAAAAAAAAAGAGAAGAGCATATCCACATGCTATTGAAAATTAGAAGAAGTCTTAAAAAAAAAAAAAAAAAAAAAAAAAAGGCAGATCCATGTTGTAGAAAAATGGGGAGGGAAAAGTTAGAAATAGTGTTAAATAGGAAGAGATAGAACTTATACAACCCAAATTGTCTAAAAAAAATATATACATCTGAACTAGCTAAGAAAAAAGAAAGCAAGGAGCTAAGGAATAAGGCCGGCTAGCAAAGAGCTGTCTGGGAAAATAGTAGGAACAGCTGAGGAAGAGAGAACCCACTACCTTTGAACCTTCAAGTCCTGCAAAACCTTGTGGGCACGAGCTAAAGCCTCCTAAGCAGTAGCAATTTCCGCATCTAGACTCCTGGAAGCTTGTCTCTAAAATAGCATGTGGGCAAGAGAACGCAAATGCTCCAGCAAGAAGGACAGATTGAATTTTGCTTCTATGAGGTCCTGCACCACTCCCTTCCATTCCAAAAGCTTTTCTTCAGATAAAGAGTCAAGAGAGGAATCCCTCAAAGAGATCAGTGCAGTACATAATAGCTTCATCAGAATGTTGCCTAGAAATACACCTCCCCTGAACCCACTGGTGAAGTCTCCATGGGTTTTGAACAACCCTTCCAGCAATGGCAAACCCTTCACAGGCACAGAGAAGCATAGGAAGTTACCAAAGGGAGGCCCAAAGCGATGAAAATGGCTTGCAGGGAGGCTGCTGAACTCCAAGAGATCAAAGAGGGCCAGGAAAGTAGGGAGCCTTAATCCAGAATCTGAAACAGTCACCTTTAGAGCCTCCCCCATTGTTGTATCTCCACTCGCAAGACTTAGAGAGCTTTCAGCCGTTTGGATAGTTTAGGGGGGTCCCTGCCTAAGATCTAGCAACCTGGACACCAAGAGCAGATTCCACAGCTACCTTAGGAACTACGAGCTCAAGACCTTTAACACCTATGTTAGCACCTGCAAAAGCAGACAAAAATTCAAAAAAGGGGGAAAGAACAAAGGAAGAAATGTAAAGTGGGAAAGTAAAAGAAAGCTAAAAAAAAAAACCAGTATCAGCTTCCTGTGGCTGAGCTTCTTCCTTTTGGTCCTCTGATTTCTTGGAAGACTCTGTGAAAGAACACACAGCACATTGGAGAAAGGGTGAGGAAACTTTAGCAAAATGGCTGAAGGAAGGAAAGGATACTAGGGGTTTTGCCATAGAAGGAAAAGGCAAGGAAGAAGTATTAAAAAAAAAGGAAGAGGGAGAAGTACAGTGAGGGTGAACAACACGCACCTTCAGAACCCTCTAACTCCAAGGAAGAGGCGGCCTCAGGGACAAATTGAACACTAGTTTAACCTAAAAGGGGAAGAGAATATGAGAACTCTCAGAAAGAAAAGATAAAAGAAATAAGATTAAGCATATTTATAAGGGGTGGATAAGGCTCACCTGCTTGTATGGATGAAGATGCGCCCCCAAGAACTTTTTGCTCAACACAGGCTCAGTCATAGGTTCAAGTGACACAGTTTTGGTAGGATTAAAAGTCTGCATAGACTGGGGATCTTGGGGAACAGAAGGTTGAGAAGCTTCAGGGTCCTGAGTAGCCAGGGACACTGAAGGCAGAATGGGCTAGACATCCTGCATTGGTTGCCCAACCTCCTCAGTCACACCACCATTATGGGGCTTCTCTTCCACGCTTGGGGGAACAGCAAAGGGAGCTGTAATCACTTCTTTCACCAGAGTCCCACCAGTCGTGGGAGGAGGTACCTCTACCTGCAAAAGGAAAAGAAAAGCAAGTAGCAAAACAATCACAAAATGCATAAATACAAAGCACCGGAAAAGAGTGGAAGCAAATTGAAATAGGCACAAATAGAATAGGGCCATACCACGTCATCGCCAGATGACTAACTCTTGCGCCTCTTGGGGTTTGACTTGCGTTTGGACTGCAAGGAGGAAATAAGCATTCATCAGTTAAAAGAGAAAGGGAAAGAGACACCGCAAAAACAATAAATTACTGCAAAATAAAATAGAGAAGAAGGAAAGAGGCCTTGCCCTTCTCTCTCTCTATAGATTCTCCAATCATCTTTTGTCTACTGCGGGTATGCCCAGAAGGTCCTAAGAGAGACTGGGGTATAAAATCAAAGGACTCCGAAGAACCCTTAGCTAAAGAACTCACATTAACCTGAGAGAGAAAAGACTCTACCTTAGTCTTCACTTGAGTCCTTGAAATTAAGGGATGGCCAACTTCGTTTCCAACTGTAGGGGGGCTCACTCTCTCGAGTTCCTCAGAAATTACTAACTGTTTCTGAGATCTCGAAGTTTTCCTCTTCTTAGTCTCGAGGCCAGCCTTAGTACCCTCAACACTTTCTTCAAACTCAGCTCTTTTAACCATTTCTTGTTTGATCTTTTTCTCTTTACCTTTAATTGTGGGAGTGGCAGCACCAATTGCCTCTATTGCCCCTCTCTTAATTGGCACACTAGAAGAGGTACCAACAATAAGGTCACACCCTAACCAAGTTTCCGAAAAATCTTGCGCATAACACACCCAACCATCCCTAGAAGCATGCCACTCCAAAAATCCGGTCTTGCTACTTATAGCAACAAATACAATGCCAGTAGTAAGGAGGGACAGGTGTCTGTTGGAGGTAGGACTAGAGAGAATATTAGGATCAGGAACCCTCCCAATCTTGCCAGAACCAACATAGTCAGAGAAGGACTTCTGAACTCTTCTCCAGTAACCAGCAAAGCCACTGGAAGCAAAGACTCCCTTCTGGGAGTTGGGCACAACAAATTGAGAACTCCTCGATGACTAATAAGAAAAGGCCTGAAGTCTTAGGAACGAATCCAGAGAAGGAAGAGAAGGTGCTATATCTTTAAACACTAGTGGGATGTCCTGATCAAAGCCAAATTGCTGGAGTACTCGGTGTGCTGAGTAATGGGTGTACCTGGGACCACTTGAGGAGGGCACTAGAAGCCATGAGGGACTGATACAAGCCAAATAGGCCAAACTGCCTTCATCACCACAACAAAGGTCAAAGGTATTCCCTGGAGAGTTGAGAAAAGAAGCCAATAAAGAATCATAGGCAAACCCGGGGCTGAACTCCCGGGGAGAATGCCAACTCAAGTGCCCTGCTTGATCAAATAACTCAACCAAATTGAGGATGCCACCTTTCAAGTTAGCCCAACGGAAAATGATGGGGTGGCTGTCAGTAAAACTACCACACTGACCCTTAATCACATTAGGAGATCCCTGGAACTTGTCTTTTACAAATTTCAAATTTCTACACTTTGCCAAAGTAACAGAAGAGCCGTCCCACATGAATACCTAGAGAATGGCACAGTGAAGAGACGAAGTGATAGCATAGCAAGAATTGCCCTCGACTTCATCTCCATGGAGTAGATCTAATTGAGAGTAAACATGGCCCAAGAACATGGGGGCTAAAGGATACTAAGCACCCCGGGCCAGCCTAATTGCCAAAGGGAAGAAAACAAACTTAACCTTGTACCTGGGGAACTCACTAAACAAAAACTTACTGAGCCAAAGCGCCAAGAACCTAGCTTGCCTAATTGCTCTGTCCTTCTCTCGCGAAAGGTTCATGACCCACTTGCCCATTTTGGCTGGTTTCCCATCAGGAGAAGCAGTACGCCTGCCAAAATGACTGAATAGCTTGTCTTCCATTTCAAGATCCTCGATGGAAAGGCTAATGTCGAAAGGATTCTTATCTCGAAACACTAGGAGGAGGAAGTTATTGACCACATCCTCTAAGGTGATAGTAAGCTCATTAATAGAAAAGAAGAAGGTATGGAGAGAAGGACACCAACGGCGTACCAAGTGTCTAAGACCCTTGGCGTCTCTAAAACCTTCAAGGTTCCTAGAAATTGCCACTGCTTTTAGGATCCTGGCGCGCTCTAGACAACTAACAAATTCCCCATCGAAAAGTTCCCTGTCCACCCAAATGGGCCACCCGGTGATCTTCCCAGGAACGAAGTCAAAGAAAATGGGAACTGCCTTTCGAGATCCCCGCCTAATCTGGAGATCTGAAATCTCTCTTAGATCTGGAACCAGGGTGGAATTGGCAAAACCTGACTGACCAAAGAACACCTAAGTGTGAGTAGAAGGAGAGGCCTCACCATGAGATACCTGAGGGAAAAACAGGCTGGGGGTGTACCAGGGGTCCCGTAAAAGGAAAGCTAGGCACTCCATGACCTTCTGTGACTCACCTTGTGCAGACCCAGAAGAGCTTTCACCCTCGGAAGGACTGGGAGTACATTCCCTCCTTTTTCATGAGGAAGAGGAAGCTATAGATCAGCAAATATACTGGGGAAAAGGGAAGTCAAAGGAGTGAAGAACACAGAAGAAGAAAACAAAGAAGCAAACCAATTGGAAAAAAGAAGATAAGCTTGGGAATAGAGGACTCTGGAAAGTGAAAAGAAAATATGAGGTGACTGCAATAATGGCGCAAAGAGCAGTTGGAGAAGACGATGTATGGAAAGGCGCGTCAGTTGCCAAAATTTAATTTTAAAGAAGAGAGTTATTGGTATTTATTAATGGGAGTTACAGGGAATGTGAAAAGTGGGCAGAGGAAGGTTTTCACTCCAACGTTCAATTGCTACATCCCGTGTAAAGGGGGAGTTACAAAAAAAGAGAAGTGCAACACACAAAGAAAACTAGGATAGCCGAAAGTAACGGGAAAGATAGGACACTAAAGAAAGAAGAAGGGGAACCCTGAGGTTAATTAAGATAGTGAGGAAGGAATTCCTATAGAAATTAAGGCTCTGGTCTACTCACGCGTGGGCTGCAGGCAACCCACAAGCTCGGGGGGCTAAATGTTGAGGTCTAAAAAAGTTATAATACTGTACCAAGGCCCAAAATGGCACAGTGAGTTGAACTCTATAAAAATAATAAAAGGCTTAAACTCACAACAAGGAAAAAAGGATGGTAGGCCCAAATCCATTAAAAAAGATTTAAGACCAAGACCCACAAAGGGATAGGCTTTAGGGCCCATGAAACAAATGGAAGAAAGGACGAAGCCTAACCTACCAAGACTAGAAAATTAAAAGGGAGTCCAATAAAAAGAACTGGGCCAGGATACCCAGGGATTGCCAGGAGCTCGAGGTTCTCGGGACTTGCAGCAAAGCTAAAATGAAATTAAGACAGCTCAAAAGGAGTGCCAAGAAACACAAGAAACAAAGAAAAGATACATCCTTATCAGCCACCCAATGATGCAGAAAGGAATCAGAAAGCTTAGAGACTAACAATTCATGAACAAAGGGCTAGTACCTCAGGGAACCCAGAAAGAAGAACCATGAAGGGAAGTAGCTGGGAAAACTTTCAACTTGGCAAGGATGGAATCAGCTCACTTTGGAAAAATGATAAAAGGAAAGGCAACCAAAAAAACTGAGTATGAAAAGGTGAGGTTTAGAAGCCTTAAAGGAAGAGAGATTAGAGGTCAGCTCTTTAAGGATACCCCAGAACGAAAAGTCAGCAAGAGACTTTTGGGGCAAAAGCACCAAAAGAAGAAAATTATGAGAAATAAGGAAGGGACCAGCCCCCAAAGTTGCTGGCACAACATTGGCTCTAGTACCTAGGGGAGCAAAGGAGGGGAATCAGTGGTACCCCGAAACCGTAGGATGATGCATCCAACAGTGAAATGGCATTCAGCAACAGTGAATCAAAATAGAATCATTGAGAAAACTCTGTCAAAAAACTCAAAGAAAGTAGTAAAAGAAAGGAAAATATCGCCCGATATCCTCAAACAACCACTATAGAACATACTTGAATTCAAAGGGATTCAAACTTTGCAAGTCATGGAGGCTTAGAGAGCCATCTAAGTCTGTAATTTTTGAGCTTATTTGAACCTTGTAACATGTCTTAGTGAGCACATTGTAATACATAATTAATAAAAATAACGAAATATCTCATATTGTTTTAAGGATCCTTGGCGTTTATTTTGTGTCTTTCTTTATTGTGTTGCTCCTTTACTGTTTCCTACTGTTCCACACACACACACACACACACATATATATATTTCTTGTTTGCTAGTATGTATGTATTGTAGGATTCTTACTCTGTGCACCACTTGGTTTGTAATTAGCCCATTTAGATGTGGTGAACCAAGCCCAATCCCTTGAAACAACAACTAAAAGGCCCAGGGTCCTTACTTCTACTTGGGCCTGGACTTTGTCCAAAAAAGGACCCTCACAAACTCTCATTATATACATTCTATCAACCCCAAAAAACTATTAAATTGCCTTTTTCTATAGAGAACTAATACCTTTTCTTCTAATGTTTTTGCAGTCAAGATAATTTTGTCAAACTAAAAAAAAAATTAAAAAAAAAAAAATTTACTACTAAAAGACTTCTAAAAAATTTTACTTATCTAAAAAAAATTAAAAGAAATTCAAGTGCAGCCACAATTCTTTAAACAATATATATCAATGTTGAAAAAAAAAAAAATGCCCAAGTGATTGTCACAATTATTTCCAAATATTCATTGTCCTACTACTCAAAGACTTCTTAAGAAAGTTTACTTCTCTAGAAGAATTAAAAGAAGTTAAAGTGGTGTTTATATATATATATATATGTTGAATAACCAAAAAAAAAGTGCAAGTACTATAACAATTTAAAAAAAAAAAATATATATATATATATATATATTATCCTATTATTAAAAGTCTTCTTAAAAATTTTTACTACTTCTCTAATAAAATTTCAAATGTTCAATTGTTGCCACATTCTTTAAAAGAAATATACCCAAAAAAAAAAAGTACAAATGCTGCCACAATTCTAAAAAAATTAAAAATCGTTCTCCTACGATTTCTTAAAAAATTACTTCTATAAAGAAAATGATAAGAAGATTAAGTTTTGCCAGAAAGTTTTTTAAAAAGAAAAGGCTAATGAAAAGGTATGGTTGCAAACTTAAGCAATCCCATGCCCAATATACTGTCGTTTTAAAAAAAAAACCATGTGCTCATTGACTGAAGCTTACGAGCTTATAAGGCAATCATGGATCCATGCACTGGCTAACCGGACAAGTCACCGGCAAGGGATTAATTTTAGCTATTAGCCAAAGGAATCTCCAAAAAAGAAAACAAAAGAATAGGTAATTGTCTCATTATGCTTAAAAGAGTGTGTTGTGGTGGTATAATTTGAGTGAAGTTTGTGTTTATGGTGTATCTTTGTATTCGAACTTCTTTCACTCTTTCTTGTATGTGTGTGTTTGTTTCTTAAAAATAAATAAATAAATAAATAAAATCTTAGGGATAATTACAGTAAACCCACCTGTGGTTTGGACGAAAATTACTTTGCCTACCCGTGGTTTGAAAAGCGTCACTTAACCCACCTGAGGTATGTTCCGTTTGTTTTCCGTAACCCACCTCTGTTAAAATCAGGGGCAAATAGGTATTTTTGCTCAAATTTTATGTCTCTCTCCTCCCAAAACAAAAAATAGAACAAAAATGCTAGAGAAACAAGATCAAAAAATGGTATTTGTCTCTCTCTCCATTCACACAAATTTTGAACATGAAGAACAAGAAGAACATTCCCAAAAATAAAACCTAGAACTTGAAGAACATACCCAAAAAAATTGTCACTTGGGCCAAGCCTTGAAAATTACAGGCCATTGTATCCTAATTTTGTATCTGGAAATACATATTAAATACAAAATTTTTCCACCTCGCGTCCTTCTAGTTTCGCCCAACCAAAAAAAAGAGTAAAAAAAGAAAGCACAAATGATGCTTTGTCTCTTTACTTTCAATTTCAAAGTACATCCTCCTAGTCGTTCTAGTCCCTCTCTCTTTTCCAACTCTCTGAAGTCTAAACCCTCACTTACCTAAACCAAAAACCCCCCAAAATGCACCTTTTTAATCTCAACGAAGAAGAAAAATGAAGCGAGTGTTCAAGGAAATCTCCAACGACGAGTGGGAGAACCACAACCACTCCTTCAAGCCTCTTGCGTCCTCAACACCACCACGAACTCCAACCCTCCCGCGATTGAATCCTTCACTTACGGCTCGTCCAAGCAAAACCTCAAGGAGGACATAGTGTTTGATTTGGAGGACGACGATAAGGATGTGGCCCAGGCCGCCAGACCTTCTATGGCAAACTGTGGCTGCTGGTTCGTGGTGGAGGATGAGGAGAGCGATGACGATGATGGCGATAAGGACGCGGATATAGCGCAAGTGTATAACGTGAAGTCAAGCGATGAAGAAGGAAATGTTGAAGAGGAAGCGGAAGCGGAAGAGGAGGAAGAGGTGGAGGAGAGGAGGAAGCGGAAGCGATGAAGAAGGCGACAACAGAGGCTAGAAGACTAGTGGCGATGGCTTAAAGATTGGTCGTTTCTGGGTTTATATCGTGTGGGTCTTGGGTTTAGATCGATGTTTCTGTGGTTTCTTGGTTTGATCGATGGTTATATCATGTGGGTTGTGGGTCTTGGGTTTGATCGATGTTTCTGGGTTTTGAAGATTGGTCTTGGGTCATGGTGTTTGATTGGCAGTGGTGGCTAGTGATTCGGCGGTGGGTTTGGCAGTGGCAATGGTTGTGGATCTTGGTTGTTGTTTGTGGTTCTGTGGGTTCAAAATTTTGTTGGAATTTTTCGGTTTTTGATGTGTTAATGCTGTAGTGGTGGTGGCTGGTGATTTGTGGGTTATTGTGGTTCGGTGGTAGTGGCCGATGTTGTGGTTTTTTTTTTTTTTTTTTTTTCTTCGATTCTGTGGTGTTTTAGTGGTAGTGGTGGTGATGGCTTTGGTGGGTTCTTCATGTTCTGTGGTTTTTTGGGCAAGTTCTTCATGTTCTTTTTGTTCAAAATTTGTGTGAACGGAGAGAGAGACAAATACCATTTTTTGATCTTGTTTCTCTTGCATTTTTGCTCTATTTTTTGTTTTGAGAGGAGAGAGACATAAAATTTGAGCAAAAATACCTATTTACCCCTAATTTTAATAGAGGTGGGTTACGGAAAACAAACGGAACATACCTCAGGTGGGTTAAGTGACACTTTTCAAACCACAAGTAAGCAAAGTGATTTTCTCCCAAACCACAGGTGGGTTTATTGTAATTATCCCAAAATCTTATTTTACATATTTTGTTGAAAATGTATTTAAAGTTGAATAGTAATAAAGAGTGTATTTGCGCATTGTGTATTTTCTAGTTTGCATAATATTGAAAGTTGATCGTTTGTCCTTAGCCTTAGTACTATAGTAGTCTAAGGTTTTGTTAAGGGGCATGTTCCTTAGCAATTTTCTTCATTTAGCATTCCACTTCATCAAGCCTTTGCATTTTTGTCAAAATACTAATCCATTACATATGTTAATGATATATAAATTAATATTTTCAAAGGTTTGATGATGTGCAAAGGTTCTTGGGTAGATATTTATTAAAGTTACACAACTTAATATTTTTTTATTGGTTAAAATATATAAAATCTTACAATTGGATTACACATTTTCATTGCCCTTAATACATATGTCAAATTTTGTGTTAATTAGATATTATTTACTATTTGATTAATTATTTTACAAATAATATAGTTATTAACCTCTTATCATCTCAATATTTTGCAAATATAGAGATAATATAAAGAGGTAATATAATATCTAACCAATAATTTATATTTTTAACTTATTTTAGTGAGATATCACATATAATTTCTAAATATAGTGGAGTAATATAACCAAATTAATTTTCTAATTATCATAACACATAATGAGTGTTAATTATACACCATAAAGATTATTTCTTATTAAAATTAAATAATTAAACTGATAGCATATTGTGCAGTACATCAACTAGTGGTAAATAATTGCACACACCTTCGATACAAGATAGAACATTAATACATTATTGTAGTTTGAGTCAACATATTACCGATAACACACATGAGCACATAAGAAACCAAAATTTAATAATATAATGCATACATGAAAATCCATCCAACTTGCAAGAACTTATTAAGGATACACTTCAATAAGAACCCTTAAACCTAGTATGGGGGTTATCTTATAGTTACTAAAACCAGCATCCATAAATAGCTTAGCCCATTCTTTCTCATTTCTTTCTCTTCCTTTCACTAATACCATCATCACCATGTCAAAAAAAAGTTGTGTCTCAGTTGACTTTTTATCTTCCTTTTGATTCTCCATCATCAACTCTATGATAATCACTTTTCCCTTCTTATCATTGGTAGTGATTGCCTCCTTGCATCGCTTAAGCACTTTCACGCAGTCCTCTTCATTCCAATCATGCAATATCCACTGTTTCGTTATTTGCAAGATTAATCAAAAACACTAAAACTGTATGAGGTCAAACCCTTAGACATAATGAAATTTTATATTCTTTTATGATTATTTTATTTAGTCCATGCTATTAAAATAATCATGGTTAGGCAAAGAAACAAACTATTTACCAAAATTGAAAAAAAATGAAATGCATGAAATGAAACATACCTAGTTACATGAAACAAGCTTAATATTTTGAAAATTCTATGAGTGGATTAAATGTTCATTATATTCTTGACATATATGTCATATTTTGTATCTATTGAATGTTATTTACTTCATATTAATAAAATCATGTTTCATACAAAATTTTAAAATAAAAAATTTGAAATTTAAATTATTTTATAGATGAGACAATTATTAGCCTCTAATAGTATTGATGTTTTGAATACATATAGCGTATAACAAGACAATTTATTAGAATGGTGGATTTTTCATAGAAAAAATCCAAAAGTTACACCATAAACCATGTGTAACTTGAAGCAAATTTTATATATGTGTGTGTGTGTTGGAGGGACATGATAATTTTTATTGAATAGAATTTGGATAAAGTTTAGCTACAAAATTGGTTGTAATCTAAGACAACAATTTTACACAATAAAATAAATATTATTACATATTTTAAAAATCTAATATTTAAATTGTATGTTCTTTGCATTCTTAATACAAATGTTAAATTTTGTATCAATTAGATGTTATTTACTATATGATTTATAAGTTAATATTTTATTCATAATTTTAAATTACAAAAACTTATAATTTAAACAATTTATTGATGAGATAGCTATTGATCTTTAATTTTATAAAAAATTTGCAATCATGGAAAATATAAAATGAAGATGTAATCTAATGGTGAATTTGTCAAAATTTTCCTCAAATAAAAAGATATTGAGTATGGTTGTAACCTAAAACTACAATCAATTTTGTAGCTAAACTTTGTCGAATATATTTTTGAAAGGATAAAAGAAGATTTTGAAGACTTTAGGAGCTATAGCGCTGTACTCCCAGGTGGGTTTGCCACTACATGAATAGAGTTGATCCACAATATGGAAATTTGGAAATAAATTGTGAAAATGCCTCTAATCACCGAATGTAAACCATATGATATGTACGACCATTCATGTACCGGGTGGAAATAGCACTAAAATATATTTTACCTTCATAAAAACAGCATCAGCAGGAGGAACTGCCTCAAACATGTCCCCTCCAACATATTTCAAGTTCTTACTCCCTTGAAAGTCAGCAACTACGGGTGGGAGATCAAATACAGTGCACTCTATATCTGGGAATGTATCGGCAATGGCCTTGGTCACAGTTCCTGTGCCACCTCCAACGTCAACAAATGACTTCAGTCCCTCAAACACCCCCTTACACTTGTCAACCACAATGCTCATGACTAAGCGTGCATCGCTAGCCATAGCATCATTGAAAATATTAGCAAATTTTGGTTCATCCCCCCCATAATCCCAAAATGTCTTCCCGTGAGCCGTGTCAAATGGCGTAAGATCCTCATTTTGGAACCAAGTGGTCAAATAATTCCATGGCGTTGTCAGCACTGGATCAACCGTGGCTAGTAAGAAAGGTGTCACACTCAAGGGATTGTCCTTAATGAGGAGCCTGGAAGATTCAGTCAGTACATACGCTTCTTCTTGGTCATTTTCGTTAGTATTTTTGGGAGCAAAGAAGCCAGAGTGGATCAAAAGGCGCATGAGGCGGTAGACATGGGGAGATTTTGTAGGGTGGATTGGTAGTGCAGTGATGAGCTCAGAGAGAGTCATTGGTTTGCCATGGTTGTGGATGATATCTGGTATACCTAGTTCAATTGCACATTTAAGGGACATGGAGTTTACGAAGTTGAAAATGTGGTTCCATATGTGGGCTTGAGCATCAAGTAACTCAGTAGCATTTTCACCTGGGACCAATTTGAAACTTAGCTGTTTAGTGCCACTCATTTTGTTTTTTAACATACCAACTCTTTAGAACATTGAGCTTATATATATAATTTCGAGAATTGAGTGATTTGCTCATATCCTACCGACAGCCAATAGTATTTGGACGACAGAAACAGGTATAAGAAAACATATCTTCTTTATAAATTGATACAGAAAAGACAAAGAAAGAAAAAGATACGTTCCACCGAACCGAGATTTTCGGTTTTACCAAATTTGGTACTGATACCGAATGGGAGGAACACCGACACCGAACACCGACACCTAACTGACTGGATTTCAATCGGTTCGGTCGGTTTTCGGTTGGAATTACAACACGTCTTTTTTGCCCCCACTGCACCTCTTAAATGTTTATTTAAATTTTGTCAATTAGATTTGTTAGATCTGACCTATCAAAAAAAGAAAGATTTGTTAGATCTGCTTTCCTCGTCAGGATAATTGAAGCCATATAGATTATGGAATTCACGTGATAATTATGGAATTCTAACTTTCCGGAACTCTACCACTGCCCTCGATATCATCTAGGTAATCATTGTCTCATAAAGCTCTAATCTATTTCAGATATTGGCAGTTCACAACTTCACATAGTTATAATTTATGCCATGTCTTGTACAATTAGCATGGGCAAAAATTTTCCATTCTAAAATTTATAAAGATCCTCATGCTTCAAAAATAAAAATGGATTGGTATAAGGCTCTAGAAGACTAGAATACCCACCAATCACCTACAACCTTTGGAAAGAAGTGAAGAAAAGGCTAGGAACTAGAAAAGTTCTTTCAAAATCCACCTTCTGAGTTTCTTTTCTAAATCTTTCTTTCAAAGTGTAGTATTTCACTCTATCTTGTTCTATCAATATTCTTTTGATATTTATGTGTATGATAATTTCAAAAAGTTTAAATTTGTTGCACACAATTTGTTTTATATGTTTTACACAACCCAAATCACATTCCCTTCTTCACTTACTGGTTGCTTTTGGAGGTGCGTGTAAAATTTTGTAAAATAGTTTGTGTAATAAACACTACTCATTAAAAAAATATTTAAATGTCTCCGGCCTATTCTTGGTATCAAGTATCCATCAATTTCTTTTTAAATATCGAACTTAACTAAATGCTCTATCTTAAATGTTGTTTCTTCTAAGTTTGAAATCAATAATCAACCCTCAAATTATTTTGACTCATTCAAAAGTCACCTATATACACCTTTACGCTGCGTTTGTTTCAATTGTAAAGGAAGTCGGGAAAATATTTTACACCGTGCTTGCTATTTGGGATGCTTAGAAAATTCGGTCAAAGGGAAAATTAAATCATTTGACTGTAAAATAAGAGGGCTTCATGTGTAAAATAATTTACACATTCAAATAACCTTCAAATAGAATTTTACAGACTGAAAACAAAAAAGGAGAGAGAGAGAGCAACAGTAGTCCAACCTTTGATCCACCCAAACCCATCGCTAGTCAGATCGCGCCGCTTAAATCCATTGCCGACCTGATCGCGTCACTCAAACCCATCGCCAATCTGAGCACGCCGCCTCAACTCCTCCGTCGTGCTCAAACCCATCTCCGATGAACCCAGCTAAACCCACCCCGATTTCACCACATCCTAGTCCCCAACCCACGGCCTCGCAGTCATGCCTGCAAGCCCTTCTGCCGTTGAAGGTAGTTTCTCATCTACTTCACCTTCATCTTCTCTCACTCATCAGACCCATCCTTCTTCCACCCACGCTATCACTGCCTTAAATATATATATATTTTTTTTTATATTGTAAAATAACATTTTTGCTTGGGTTTTGGAGGATTGGTGGTTGGGGTGATTCATGGGTTTTAGTGGTGGTGGGTTAGGGGTGAGTTTAAGCATTGATGGTGGTCGATTGGGGGTGGTGGATTGTTGGCTAGGGTGGTTTGTGGGTTTCAATGGCGATGGATTATGGGTTTTGGTACATGGTTTTGATATTGATTTTGAGATTAATGGGTTTTGATTTTGATTATGATATTTCAGATTAAATGGTTATGTGGTGGTTGATGGTGGTTGGGTTTGTAGTGGCCGGTGGTGGCTGGGTTTATGGTGGTGATTGTGGTTGTTGGGTTTTCTAAAAATAGGTTTTTACATGCAATACCAAACACTAAAAATATTTTTTCAGCAAATTTTCCAAAACACAAACAAACAATTGAAAATATTTTACCCTCGGGAAACATTTTACATATTGCCAAACATAGCCTAACCAAAAATCATTTAATTTTACATGCAATACCAAACACTAAAAATACTTTTTCAGCAAATTTTCCAAAACACAAACAAACAATTGAAAATATTTTACACTCGGGAAACATTTTACATATTGCCAAACGTAGCCTAACCAAAAATCATTTAAGTTCTTTGACAATTAAAGGACTAATGTTTTTTTATTAACCCACTTCAAACATAAACGACTAAAAAGATTTGTAAACAAGATTAAAAGAATGTAGATAGCAATTTTTTCTTTTTTCTTTTTTTAATTACGAGTAATAGGAAATAGAAATACTATGCCTTGGTCACCAAGAAATATTAACTAGTTAAACTATAATGTGGGGCATTTGGTAGGGGGAATCCAAATTACTCTTGGCATCTAGATTTTTAGGAATGTGATTCCTTGCAATTCCTTGCAATCTGGATGCCTAGGAATATAGTTATTCCTATATTTGGTTTCATTGGGAATCTCTTAAGATTCCTAGGAATGTGAAATGATAATGTTTGGTTTATTCCTAGGAATCTTAAATGAATTATTTATTTTTCTCATTCTATCCTTAGATTTGAATGTGAACTACCAAGTCCTTTAAAAAAAAAAAAAAGGAAATGCTAACGAATGCCCTTAGGGCATTGGTTAACAATCCATTCAAAGAAAGTTTGTATGGGATGTTAGGACATATGTGATTCATTGTTAGGAACATATGTCAACATTTTATGTAATTGACTAATCTTTTGATGAAACGCACTTTACTTGTATTTGAGTAGATCTAGGATGTGTTTAATACTTTAAGAAATAAGATTTCAAGTTCAAGTGTTAAATTCATGCAAGTCTGTTAAAGAATCAAGTGAGAAAGTGTTGGATTTTAAAGCTGGACAGCTAGCTTGACAGCTAGCATCTATCAAGGTTTAAAAGCTGCTGAAACTCGTGGCTTGACAACTAGCTCGATAGATAGCTATCTATCAAGGCTAATGAAACTCAGTTTTCCAGATCTATTTTTCATCCAATCCATAGGTATATGTTTGGGCTTTCTTTCTCACAACCCTAAGCATATATAAGGATTATTTTAAGGGCCGTAAAAGGTTACGCACAGTTGCACAAGAGCACAATTCAACAAGTGTGAAGAAAAGTGTGACCGAAAACCTAGTTTGCCCTAGTTCTTCTTTCTCTTCAAGAAGCTACTGTGTTTGTACACCATAGAGTTTTATTATATTTATGTGTATGATAATTTCAAAAAGTTTAAATTTGTTGCACACAAATTGTTTTATACGTTTTACACAACCCAAATCACCTTCCCTTCTTCACTTAGAGGTTGCTTTTGGAGGTGCGTGTAAAATTTTGTAAAATAGTTTGCGTAATAAACACTACTCAGTAAAAAAAAAAAAATTAAATGTCTCCGGCCTATTCTTGGTATCAAGTATCCATCAATTTCCTTTTAAATATCAAACTTAACTAAATGCTCTATCTTAAATGTTGTTTCTTCTAAGTTTGAAATCAATAATCAACCCCTAAATTATTTTGACTCATTCAAAAGTCACCGGTATACACCTTTGCGCTGCGTTTGTTTCAACTGTAAAGGAAGTCAGGAAAATATTTTACACTGTGCTTGCTATTTAAGATGCTCAGAAAATTCGGTCAAAGAGAAAATTAAATAATTTGACTGTAAAATAAGAGGGCTTCAAGTGTAAAATAATTTACACATTCAAATTACCTTCAAATAGAATTTTACAGACTGGAAACAGAAAAGGAGAAAGAGAGAGAGAGCAACAGTAGTCCAGCCTTCAATCCACCCAAACCCATTGCTAGTTAGATCGCGCCACTCAAATCCATCGTCGGTGTGATCGTGCCGCTCAAACCCATCGCCAGTCTGATCACGCCGCCTCAGCTCCTCCGTTGTGCTCAAACCCATCTCCGATGAACACAGCTAAACCCACCTCGATTTCACCACATGCAAGTCCCCGACCCATGGCCTCGCAGTCATGCCTGCAAGCCCCTTTGCTAGTGAAGGTAGTTTCTTATCTACTTCACCTTCATGCTCTCTCTCACTCATCAGACCCATCCTTCTTCCACCCACGTTGTCGCTGCCTTAAATTTTTTTTTTTTAATTGTAAAATAACATTTTTACTTGGGTTTTGAAGGATTGGTGGTTGGGGTGATTCATGGGTTTCAGTGGTGGTGGGTTGGGGGTGAGTTTAAGCATTGATGGTGGTCGATTAGGGGTGGTGGATTGTTGGCTAGGGTGGTTTGTGGGTTTCAATGGTGGTGGATTATGGGTTTTGGTAGATGGTTTTGATATTGATTTTGAGATTAATGGGTTTTGATTTTGATTATGATTTTTCAGATTAATTGGTTATGTGGTGGTTAATGGTGGCTGGGTTTGTAGTGGCCGGTGTGGCTAGGAATGTGATTTTTTGCAATTCCTTGCAATCTGCATGCCTAGGAATGTAGTTATTCCTATGTTTGGTTTCATTGGGAATCTCTTAAGATTCCTAGGAATATGAAATGATAATGTTTGGTTTATTCCTAGGAATCTTAAATGAATTATTTATTTTTCCCATTCTATCCTTAGATTTAAATGTGAACTACCAAGTCCTTTAAAAAAAAAGGAAAATGCTAACGAATGCCCTTAAGGCATTGGTTAACAATCCATTTAAAGAAAGTTTGTATGAGAAAAGAAAAAAAAAACAATTAATATTTTGACAGCTTTTTTCATTTCCCATAAAAGTGGTGTCGAAATTTTCTTTAAATGGATTGTTAACCAATGCCCTAAGGACACTCGTTAGCATGACCCTTAAAAAAAAATATTCCTCTAAATAAATAATGAAAAACAAAATATAAACTGTTAATAATTTGTTGAGCAACACACACACAACATCAAAAGTGAATACCTAGCAGTAATGGAAGGTTCCCTGCAAACTTTTTTTTTTCCACACGTGAAACCTAAATTGAACTTTGTTAAAGAATATATCAACAAAGTTGTTTATCCTATTTATGTTATTTTAGCTGAAAAAGATAAAGACAAGGGAAAAAATATTAATAATTTGTTTTATATTTTATCTTAATTGCTTAGATGATAAGGAAAAATGGTTAAAATTATCAGTTTATAAATAATACAATTTCTTTTAAGCTTGGGAATCTGGATACTCACCTTTTTAAAAGAGAATTCACATTCTTACTGAGAGGGGTTTAAAGAGGGAATCCAGATTCCCTAGCATCTAATTCCCCGGCGTGATTTGCAACCAAACATGGGAAACTTTAAACATTTCTGGGAATCCTTAAACATTACCCCATACCAAACACCATGTAAGGCTCTTAGCAGTTTTGTCTTAACTTGCACGTGTTAAATGTCTATTGGATTATTTTACGCCAAATACCAGTGATAGATCCATGTGTAAGTAATGGATTCTAATCACAAGTTAACATTTATACAAATTGTGGCAAAATGTGTGGTCATGGTAGAAGAGTTGGGATTTCATCCAAGCGAGCCATGCCACAAACACCAAACTTATTCCATACTCTGTAGTTTTAAATTTTGGATCCGACTAGACCGGCCAATTCAATCGAAATCGGGCACCAATCTGGTCCGGTAAAACCCCCAAAATCGGTATAAAACTAGCTAAAATTGGTCAAAAATTGAGTTCCGGAGCAAAAAGTGGTTCTTTGATCGTACCGGTTTTTAAAATCATGGTATACTCTCACACACCCACATAGTTTTGGTGAAAAAAAGGCTATGATAAATTCGATATCACCACAAAATTCTTTAATTATTATAAAAGTCGCATTCCAAAAACGCCAAAAACTTTTAATAATAATAATAACTGAGTGTTGAACATAGAATACGAGATATTATTATTATTATTATTATTTCAATAAATCTAGAGTTACAACAATTTTTACAAAACAATTTACAACTGTCGAGCTAATAAATTGTGAATGATGAATCATAAAGTGATCGGGACAAGATAAGAACCAATAAAAACTCGCCAACTTAACTCTTGTAAAAATTATTTTTTTATCTAAAGGACCAAGATGGCCAAAAAACATGAAAGGCCTATCGTTTATATTTTCTTGGTCCATTAAGATTCTACTAGCACACACCCTCATAGCTATTGTGCATGGTTAGTGCTGATATCGTTTTTTTTTTTGCCTGAAATTGGGTTGGGAATCCGAGTTTTAAATCAAGGGTCTCACAGACTTATTTTAACATTACATTAAAAATATTGAAAGTCCTTTCAATTTAATTATTTAAAGGCAAAAATCAGGCTCGAATTGATCAAATTATTGTGGAAATATGGAATTTGTCAATTAGGGCTTGCCATGGAAGACATGCTTTATCTCTTAACTGACATTTGTTTTCCCTTGAAATGCATTAGGGATCCTCATCGATGTGTTACGATAGTTTCTGGGTTGCTTTGATGAGCCCACATTCAGATAAAAATTAATCTTGGAACATGCTCAGAATTGCCATTAAATTTAGGAAATTAGTTGGATTTGTCAAGAAATGCTTGCCACTATTTTTAATTGGGTCCAACAATTCCACATTTATTTTAATTGGTCTCATTATATTTAAATCTCTCTAATTATCCTGACATTTCATTGAGTGTGTCCAATTTTAATTTAAGGTCCATTGATTATTGGCTGAATGTCACATTGTTACGAAGGATGAAATCAGATTAATACAAAGAGCTGGAATTGCATTGCCATTGGATGGATCCCACCTTCCCATATTCTAGAGAATTCCCTAATAATAGATTTTGTCTTTCATTTGCTATCACACACTCTCACTCCCACGCTTTCACTTAGTACCCTATACATGTTGTCCTCAACTCACTACATGCCCTCACCTCACACAAGGGATAGACCTCACTTACTCAAAAAAGCCTCCCTGATTCCCACAGTTTGGGTAGAGAGAAAATCATCTCTACCTTTACCTCATTCTCTCCCTTTTTTTCTCCATCATCAACCTAGAAAAACTCTCTACAAGAACCCTAAAAATCAACACAGAAGCAGAGAAAAGAAGAATTAGAAACAATAGTACAGAACCATAGCAAAGCAGATGCTGAAAACATGAGCTTCTTCTCTCTTTTTCCTTTACTCTTTTGTTGGATTTTAATTTAGCTTGAATCTTAACTTATTTATGTGTTTTCTTTCTAGCCAAACATCAAGTGGAGCAACTAAAAGGAACCAACACAACACAATATGCAAAAGTGAAAGAGCAACAACCAGCAATCATCAAAATAGGGAAAACGAAAATAAAAAGAAAAAGGGAGGTGCATTGATAGGGCAAACCTTAAAACCCATTTTCCTATTTCCTATTTCTGTGTGATATTTGTCGGTGGCGATTTTTGCGCATAGCCACATGTCTTCCGCTAGAGGTGTGACTCTGTAAGACCCGGATTTGTTTTGGAGAGTTCAATCTGGTACTCAACATTAGGCCGCATAGACCAATGGCTTCCAGTGCATTTTCAAGCCTACAAAATAGATAAAGGCCAAAGTCTTAGAATCATGATAATGGTTGAAATAAATAAATAATATGTTTAGCATAATAGATTTGTTTAAATGGTGAGTTGAACATTATTATTATGTGTGTTAAGTGATGTCCATTAGAATGATTAATTAATTGTCATATGTCCAATAATGGGATGAGTCCAATAGTCCATATCCAGCTGTGGTATAGTTCATGTTCAATATAATAAGGTATGTCCAGCAATAGTCTATGTCCAAATAATACATATTCAGCTATGGTTTATGTCCAAACATTACATGTCCAGCAGTGGTTCATGTCCAAGTAATATATGTCCATCGATGGTATATGTCTGAATAATATATGTACATCGGTGGTTTATGTCCGAATAATATGTCCAGCGATGGTAGATCAATTATTAATATATATGTTCATTAATGAAGTATTAGTGAGATCATATTTTATTAAATAGTGAGATGATATTAAAGTAACTTGCATCCAACGGTGCAATAATAATGAGTTAATTGTGTAGGTTTTTTTTTTTTTTTTTTTGGGCAAAACGGCACACAAGCTCAAGTAGAAAGCAAGGATCCTGGGTCCAATGCTTTATGTTTAAGGGACTGGGCTTGGTTCACCGTAACTAAGTCGAGCTAATTTCGAACAAAGTTGTGCACAATGCACGGATCCTACAACACATACCTACTAACACACGGAAAACATTTACGTATTGTACAGCAAGGAAAAGTAAAGAAGTGATATAAGAGAAAAAAATAAAATAAATGTATATGGAATGTTTCATTATTTTCTTAAGTTTTTAATACATCACACTCACTAGGATATGTTACAAGGTCCAAATAAGTTCAAAAATCACAGACTTAGATGACTCCTCAGGCCTCTAAGACTTGTGAAGTTTGAATCACTTTGAATCCAAGTGTATTCTCTAGTGGCTGTTTCAAGATCCTGGATGGTGTTTTCCCTCTCTTTTCTCTTTTTTGAATTATAACAAATTTTTTCTAAAGGATCTTTTCCTCTGATTCACTGTTGCTGAATGCCCTTCACTGTTGGTTGCCCTCCTTTTATAGTGCCATCCTAGGGCTTTTTGGTGTACCATTGATTTCCTCCATTTGCTGCCCTGAGAACCAGAACCAATGTTGTGTCAACAACATTGGTGACTGACCCCTTCCTTATTTTCTCACTATTTCCCTCTTTTGAGGTTCCCTTTTCAAAAGCCCCCAGCTGACTTTCCTGTTCTGAGGGGTCCTAAAAGGCTGACCTTTGATCTTTCTTTTTCCAAAACTTCTAAATACCACCTTTTTAAACCTACCTTTTGGCTGGTTTCCTTTTTGTCATTTTTCCTAAATGGGTGGATTCCCTTCCATCAGGCTGAAAGATCCCCAGCCACCTTCCTTTATAGTCTATCTTTTTGAGTTCCTGAAGATACCAGACCCTTATTTATGAATTGTTGGTTCCCCGAGTCTGCTGCGCCTTTTCTGCATCATTGGGTAGCTGATGGGACACATCTGCTCTCGTACTTTGTGCTCCTAGGCATGCTTCCTTGAGCTGTCTCAATCCTAACTTGGCCTTGCTGCATATCCCGAGGATCCCAAGCTTTTGGGAATCTCCAGGTATGCTGGTTTAGTTTTCTCTCTAGGTTCCCCAGCGATTTTCTCCCTTATGGGCTGGGCTAAACTTCTTCTTTTTTTGTTTTAAAACGTCCAATGTTTGCCCATTCATGGGCTTAGGTCCCTTCCATTTGGGCCTTGCCTTTTCATTGAAAGCCCAAATGGTTCTTGGATTTCAATCTTTTTTGTATTGTTTTACACCACATGGCTTCATTTCATTGGCGACCTACACCACGTCAACACTATCATAGATTTTGGGAAAATCTCTTCTAAAGCCCAAAAGAGCCCATATTTACACAAAAAGGCGGCAAAGCCCATGGTTCAAGCTCATAGCACATCATCTCATTTTTTGGCTCATAATCCAAGTTCATGAGTCTCATGGAGGGAATTTTGGGAGTCGTGGTTTCGAGGGCCAAGAAGTATGTTCAGTAAAGCTCCAGTGGTTCAAAATTGATAAAGGAAAGCATGTTGCTTGGCATGTCTTCCCCAATTCCCTAAACTCTGACGAGTCAGTGTGCAATAGGTAACATTTGGTAAGCCTCTTATATCACATAACACTTAAAATGATAAAGCTCTCCATGCTCTTTACATAAAAATTAATGTTCATCATATAGTATGAGTTTAAAAATGTGATTATAGTATTTCATATAAATTATATTATTTTCATCTAAATCAATTCCAAGCATATGACTAAATATATATTAATATCTCATATCTAGCATTAAATGCTCTCCTTACTCTCCATAATTACATCTCTAAAACTTCATCAAATATCAACCAACTAGTCTATTACTTACCAAAATTATATATGGACGAAGCATATAATTTTCCACAAGAGAAAACTTAGCTGAAAATACCAAAAGTAGCTCCAGCAAAAGCCTCAAATAGCTCTAGCAGAAGCTGTTTTGCAGAAAAAGCTCTAGCAGAAGCTGCAAATAGCTTCAACAGAAGCAGAAATAGCTTTTGCAGAAATAGAATCTACAGAAGCTGACATTCTGCACTGGCTCCAGCTGTGATACCAGAAATATAAGTAAGGATCCCATGAAGATTATCTTACCATTTTTAGCCAAACCATGAATTTAATGCCAAATATTTTCCCTTCAAGCAAAAGATCTCATTCAGATGGCATCATTTGATAGCTCACAGTTGTGACTGACAGTTGTGACAGCACCATTAAGTCTCTAACTTTCTTCTTTTGGCTAAAAAACAAAATCTCACTAATGAAACCACTTACTTTGTCAAAAACTTTTCCTCATTTGCTGAATTTTCCTTCAACTAGTTTTGATCTAGTTACATACTTGGCTCTATATAAAGAGGACCAAGCTACACACTAAAAGGGGATCCATCCCTCTCTCATCTTCAATATTCTGAAACTCCATTCATTTTGCTGCCATATCTCTAAAATATCTCCATATCTTTCTTCATCTCTCTTACAAAATCTCTCTTCATAGATAACAACACAACACACATATGATAACACACCATTATCCACTACTATCCATCTCTCCTACACTTAAATATTCTGAAACTTCATCATTTTGCTACCCAAAAACAGATCTTCATCTCATTCTTTATTTCTCATACAAAATCCTCCTTATTAGAAAGCAACATAACCCATGACATAACACAAAAATCACTCCAGCAGCAACTATAATCTCATGTATTTACTACATTTAACCTTCATATTATCTATCTCACACTTCCATATATTTTACAAACATATTCCTCACAAAATACCCATAAATACTTCTCATATATCTTTAAACTCCATGTCTCACAAAGTATACACATACAAGATCCATGCCCAACAAAGTATCTACATATAATTCCTATACATATTACAAACACCATATCTCACAAAATATATATATTTCTTACCATCTCCACACACCTTAAAACATATCAAACACTCTTCCAAGAACTTATTACTAAAAGCCCTTCTTATGAAAGGCAAAAACTTCTAAAATTAAAAACCCTTCTTATGGAAGGCAATATCACTCATACTTGACCAAAAAACCAAAAGAGCATTACATGGGGAAAGTCATTTAAGTGCACGATGAAAGGGGATAAACTTAACCAACCTATGCACACGGCTGGACATATTCTCTCTCCCTTCAGTTGCACCCATTTTTCCCTTTCAATCATGAAGTCACCATCGAAGGACTCAGAATATCATATTGTACCGCTGGACTCATTTTATCACGCTGCTGAAATGTTAAGTCCACTGATGTTATACGGCTGGAGCTGCAAAACATGAAGATAAGTCATCATATTTTTGTCTTCAAATTTATATTATTAAGTATATTTTATTCATTATCATTATACCACTCAACTAATGTTATTATGCTGCTAGACTCATTTTCTCATGTTGCTGAAATGTTAAAGCCCATTAATGTTATATAGCTGGAGCTACAAAATATGAAGAATATGAAGGTTATCAGCTCATTAATGCTAAATGGCCGGAGCCACAAATTATATAAAGAATGAAATGCTGCTATACAGCTGGAGTCAGAAACATAAAAGATAAGTCAATGTTTTCTCCATCTTTGAAATTACATTATTAAGTATATGGTAATTCATTATCATTTTACCACTGGATGCAAATTACTTTAATATTATCTCGCCATCTAATAATCATGGATTCACTAATACTTCATTAATGAACATATATATTAATAAATCGATCTACCACCGTTGCACATATATTATTTGGATATGAACCACCCTTGGACACATATTTTTGGAATGAACTACCATGGGACATATATTATTTGGACATGGACCATTGCTAGACATACCTTATTATGTTGAACATGAACCATGAACCGCAACTAGACATGCATTATTGGGACATTTGACGCATAATTAATTATTTTCTAACATTGGACATCACTTAATATACATAATAATAACCTATCAACTCACCATCTAATCAAAGCTATCATGCTAAGCATATCATTTATTTATTTCAACCATTATCGTGATTCTAAGACTTTGGGCTTCATCTATTGTAGGCTTAAAAATACACCGAAAGTCATTGGTCTATGCGGCCCGATGTCGAGTTCCGAGTTAAACTCCCTAAAACAAATCCGGGCTTAGCAAAATCACACTTCCAGCAAGAGACACATGGCTACGCGCACCAAAATAGCCCCCGACACACAATAGTACAACAGTAGCTGCTGCAGTTGACAGCTCTACAACAGTAGCTGTCCTAACACAGTTGGATGATGTCACCTGTGTGAGGTCTTCTGCTGGAGAAAATATTTTGCATTAAATTCATGGATTTGCCTAAAAATGGTAAGATAGCCTTTATAGGGTCTTCTTATTTCTGGTACTATAGTTTGAAAGCTCAAAAATGTATTGAAAACACAAGAGCTGTTTAGACCCCCAAATTAAAGTTACGGCTTGATAGATTTTACACTAACTTAATACTAAGTGCGGAATAGTGTAAATGCGAGCGGATAAACAAACAAGCTACTCTAATCCATAATCATGACAACATAGCAGTAAAATGGAATGTAAAAGAGTAGGGAAGAGAGATGCAAACACAAGATAACACGCCAATGTGTTATCGAAGAGGAAACCGAAAAACTCGGCGAGAAACCTCACCGCCGCCCTTCAAGCGGTAATCGATCCACTAGACAATCAGTTGGGATACATGGGTTAGCAAGGGACCCTCCAAGCTTAATCTACCCAATGTACCTAAGCCCTCCAAGATCCTACTCCAACAAGGCTTCTCGGAACCGTGTCTTGTCTAGCTCTCCGGATCCCACAACAAGCTCCATGTTGCAATTGCTATCTTTGGCTTCTTCCAATACTTCCCAGCAGCACCAAAACCTCACTTGACACCCTGAAAAGGTGTGGTAAGTGTTTGAGCTATCAACCTCTCAATGGTTTGAAAATGGAGAGGTAGGAGTTGAGGAAAATCCACAAGCAATTGTGTAGAGAAATGTGGGTATGACAATCTCTAACTCTCAAGGTTTGTGGCTAGGGTTTTCTCTTAGAAACACTTCTCAACATTTGTGGGTAATATGGGTATAAATAGTGTAGGCACAGAAAGTGTGTATCAGAAATGACAATCTGGCAAAACAGAATGTTTCACGGGTGTCTCGTGGGAAGGCCTTACCCGCAAGCTACTCACAAAACACAACTGTCTCCATCCTATCCTGACTTTTCGCATTCCAGCATGTGCAGGTCACATGGATCACTTCATGGGATGCTAAGTCGCAAGCTATCCACGAAAACCTCTTCAGTCTTCAATAGCTTGAGTTTTCACACACACTCTATCTCTATCACACAACCCTTACAATTAAATCCCATAATAAATACAGGGTACAAAAGATTGAATAAAATTACAATCAAATTTGACACGGAATAAAAGCCAACAAAACACATAGTTGTAAATTACAACTTTACAATCTCCCATTTTGGCTATTCCGTGACAAAACCCCTAAAATAGACTCTAGACTTAAACGTGAGTTTGAGAACAGTGGCAAAACTCACTCACACCTAATCTAGAAGTTGTGAAGCATTTGCACGTATATACCTGTAATCTGAAACACTTGCACACAAACAAAACTTCCATTAAGCTTATGACAAGTTGAATACATGGCATGTACATGAGCAAGTAAAGTGCGATCAAGTTTGTAAACATTATAAGCATGTAAGCATATCTTGATCAAACAGGAACAATCATTAAAGAATGACTACAATGAACATTTAGCTAGTAAATGCTCATCTGGACATGCAATGCAATTAAGAACAATCGCAAGGATTAATTGCATGTCCAACACTCAACCAATGCAAAATACACTAAGTATTTGCATCTAGGAAACAAGATCCTACTAGCGCACAAGAGTGAGGTACTTAAGACATATTAGCAATATCTTAAAAGTACAAAAAAAAAAATGGTACAAAGCATTGAGATAATTACAAATACTGAATATAAACTGAAATTAAAAACAAAGTATTAAAGCTTTAAAAGAAAGCAATAAAGACAACAAGTAAAACAACAGCTTCTAGCTTCTCTTCCCCCTATCACTACACTCCCTCTATCAATGACACCATCTCCCTCTTTTTGTCATGGAATGGCTAGTCTCCATGTTCTTCCAGTTTCCTTTGAATTTGGTCCATTTGAGTTTGGAGAGATGTGAACCTTTTTCGAAGCAAATGTGTTGGGAGTGTATGATGGTAGCTAGTCCAATATTTTGGTATTAATTTCTTGAAGTGCAACCGTGATGTTGTCTAGCTGTGCATCATAGGCATGGGAGGTAGAGCTTGAATCTCGAAGCAGCATGACCTTCTTGCTTGGCACTCTTCTTGGTGTGACTCATACTGGCATGAAGTGTGCGAATGTTAATTGGACTTGGCCGAGGATATGGACGCTCATCTTCCGAGGGATGCATGCCTTTGAGCTTCAAAATCTTTTTAGATAAGGCAGCAGAAAGGAAGACAGTTCCGTGAAGCAGTCCGTTCAGCCATTTTTGCCAAGATGTGAAAAATATGAGAGCACACATCAATCTCCTCGTTAGTGATCAGAACATGCAAGAATAGTGCTCGATCGAGATTCATGAACCCCTTGCTTGACAAAGGATAGAGGTTGCTGAACATGATCATTGTGAGCAGTCTCAATTCGGGAGATAAAGATGCCACACTTATTGACTTTCCATTGGATGCAAATTCCAAATTATCTCCTAAAGCTTCTTTAAGAACCTCCTCATCCAGATTCAGCTCATCATATATCGGTGGTATGGAGAGTATTGGCTGGTTAATGTGTAAGTTTCTGCCAAATAAACCGATATTACTAAGAAACTCTTTCCTCTAACCCAACATTTTAGCTCCTCTCCGTCAACAATGGCATTGGCATAGAACTCTTTCACCAAGTTCTCATATGCATCATCAAGATTGGAAAGGAGAAAGTTCCAATCCTTGGTGGCAAACCATTTTGGGATATTGGTGTCAAGGAGAGATGGCTGATCAACAGCCCTTTCAACCAACAATGGAGCTTCCATAAAGTAGTTCTCAAAGTTCTGAGATGCAGCATAGGATCTGAAATAGTTCAGATCAAAAATTCCTATCGGTGATCGAGTCCTCTTTGGCCTTGGTGAAAGGTTATCAACATCTATCATAGGCTCCTTTCCTTTGTTGTTGCCTCATTTCATTGCTAAAGTCTTGAATGGAGACATCTACACACATAATTACCAAGCAGGGAAACAAATGCAAAACAAAAAGAGCAGACCACAAAACTTGATTAGATTCAAGTTAGTCCAAAACTTAAGTAAAACACTTAAAAACAGAGCATACTCAACTCAAAACAGAGCAAACAAACTTAAACAGCATGCTAAAATTGATGGAACATGTAAACATAAACACAATGCATGAAATAAGTAACTGTGCATGTGATGCTGATGTATGTGAGTGCAGCATGAGGTGCATAGGGTGTGCTTAGAGAATGCCTGGTGTGTGCCTAGAAGGTGCATGGCATGGCAGTGTGAGGCACAAAATGGGCACAATGTGTAAAACACACACCCATTGATCAAAACATGTTAAACATGTTCAATCAAGAGTAACCCAAGCAATGGAACTCATTTGAGTCCACTACAACACAAACATGTCACATGGACATTTTGTCAAACACCTAACATGCAACAGTGCACTACACCGATGAACAATGCATGAACAAGATGAATTTTGCCTCAATACATGCTAAGAATGCCACATGGGGCCAACACAGATACACACAAACCAAATGGAACTCAGCCTAATCAAAGTTTTGAAAAAAATTTCACAAAAATAAGAACCCCAACCTAGTTTTCGACAATCCCCAATTTTTAAAACCCTAAGCTAAAATCTGCAAAATTTAAGACAAAAGTGAAAACAATGTTTAGGAAAACATACCTTGAAGTGATTTTACAGAGATTTTTTCTTGAAAATGATGGGGTTTGAGTGAAAATAAGATTTGGGTTGAAGGGGGTTCGAGAGAGCAATGCGAGGGAAATGAGAGAGTGTTTGAAAAACTGTCACATCTGCCTTATAAAACTGAAAACACGCGTTTTTCGCAGGTTAGACAATCGCGAGATTAGTCGCGAGACACACTGAAGCTTTCGCGAGAAGCCTTTAGTCGTGAAACAGTTGCGAGACAGTCACGATAGCCTCTGTATGAAATTGAAAATTTTCCAGTTTTTGCCTAAAAACCATTTCGCAAGAGAAGTTTAGTCACAAAATACTCGCGAGGCAGTAGCGAGACATTCTGTATGAAAATGTGACTTTTTCATTTCTCTTAAGCACATTTTGCGGGAAGCTCTAAGTCGCGAGTTTCTCGCGAAACAGCCTTTGAACCAGTTTTTGAAGAAAAACATAAAAATGCATTTTGAACAAAAACTAAAAGCATGAAAGTATAAAAACACTTTCAAAAACATTGTGAGAGTGCCTTTTTCTTCTCAGCACTGTGGCCCAAAGATTCTGGGTCAAAAAAATATTCTTGGTGGACTGAGCTTGGTTCACTGCAGCTAAAAAGCTGTTTAAGAACTAAGTAGTGCACAAAACAAGCTCCCTACAATACAAATAACTGACAAACAAAAAATATCTGTATTAAATGACATTCCAACAGCAAAGAAATGCACAGCAAATGAAATACAATGTAAGAAAAAGTTAGGGATCCTCGAATTAGTGAGGTGCATTTTATTAATTTCCCTTAGTTATGATTACAGTAATCAGTAAGACGTGATACAAGGTTCAACTAAGTTCAAAAATTACAAACTTTGATAGCTATTCAAGCTTCCAAGACTTGCAAAGTTTGAATTTGTTGAATCCGAGCATGTGCTATAGTGGCTGTCTCTGGGATATCGGGAGCGGTTCCTCTATTTTCTTTTAATTTTATAGAGTTCTTCCTATAGTTCTATACTCTTTCTGATAATCCAGAAAAATGCCATGAACGCCTGAATAATTTAATAAAAAAAATGAATCTCTATCTGAATCCGAATGCCTTTTCAGCATGAACCCCTCCTCCTTTTATAGCACAGATCGGGCTCCAGGGTATCGGTGATTTCCCCCTTTTGCCCCTTAGAGTTTGTGCCGTGCCAGTTTTGCTCAGGGCTATGTAGTTTCCCTTTTTTCTCATAGCTTCTTACTTTTGGTCCGACCAAACAAAAGTCTCTTGGCTGGTTTTCTATTTCCAGCTTCTCTGTTAGCTGATCTTCAGCTATTTGGCATTTTTCACTTCTTCAGCTTTTTTCAGTTGTACTCTTCCTTGTCATTTTCTCCAAATGGTTGGAATCACAGCTCATGCATTTTTTTGCTTCGTACTTCTTGGTCCCACTACATGTCTGAAGCATGAGACCCGCATGCTTTTGTCTTTGATCCTTGTTTTGTTTCAATCTTCCTTCGCGTGCCCCAGGGATCCCTGGACTCTGGTGACTTCTGGGATCCCGACCCAGTTCTTCTTACTGGACTCCCTTTGGCTTATTGGCCCTGGCCGGTTTGGCCATTTTCCCTTGCTTTATGTCTTTTAAACTTTGTTCTTTCATGGGTCTTTGCATCCCAATCCTTTGGGCCTCTTGCCTTTTTCCTCTTTCTTTTCTCTTTCCTTCATTGTGTAAGCCCAACCCTCCTTTTTTCTCTTATTTTCTCTTAGTTTATTTATTTTATATTTTTTTGTGAAATGAGCCCAACATTTTATTTCTTTGGGCCTTAGTCTGTGACCAATTTTAAACCTCAACAAACATATAAAACACTCAAAAATATTTTTGAATTTGATCAGCATGTATTTGAGCATACACATCACATTTGAACATGTACAATCACACAAATGAGATAAGCATTTATTGAATCAAAGTCTTGTGTGTTGTGGGTGAGTATCAAATGTGGAATAGTCCTTAGACCAGAGTAAAGCTTCAATGATCAATTCAATCAAGTCATACACAACTGGTACTCAGTCAAGTGGACTATCTCAATTATAGAAATAAGCATATATGACCTCCCACAAGAGAATGATTACAAGACATAAAAGCTTTTCATTTGGTTTCTGCATAAATCATAACATTTGATCCTATTTAGATAATACATCTCTTTTTGAGATCGGTGTTTGAAATTTTTGATATTTCAATATTGAGAGTTAGCCTTTGGCTTTTTGAGCACCATACATTTCAATACAAAAGTCAATTTCTCTTTTTCCTAGTCAAATACTAGAATGTGCGACAAGCTTTTGCAGCTCAATATCTCTTTTCATTTGGAGATTTACATTGGGTGAGCTCTATTGCAAAAACATAAAAATAAAAGTGGGAAGATATATAGGCACAAGTCTATGCAAGTATCAAGACCATCAAGACTATTGACCAATCATTCATGACAAGCTTGAAGATCTATTTACAACAATCACACATAGTTTTCAAGATTTCTCCCACACAGATTTATGTGCATACATAACAAGCTAAGCTCATAAATGCACCATGTCATTAGTACGAAAGTACTAGGCCAAACTCACATGTGATATACACAACACAAGCAATCAAACTTTTTGAAGATTTTTCAATTTTTATGGGTTTTTGAATTTTTGAACACACTAAAAAACAAACCAAATAAAGTAAGATCAACAAAAAAAGGTACAAACCAAAACTTGTAAAAGAAACATGACCTATCTAAACATGTGAGACCTATACAACAAGTATGCAACAATGAACATAGTAGGGTCACACAGGAGATAGAGTTCAAGGAATGATATCAACACCAATGGTCTTACACAAAGACTCAAACCTCGGACCATCAAGAGGTTTAGTAAATATGTCTTCCTTCTAGTTGTTAGTGTTAATGAACTCTAAATACACAGCCTTTTCCTCCACAAAATCTTGAATGAAGTGGTACCGGATCTCGATATGCTTTGACTTTGAGTGTTGAACTAGATTTTTTGATAGATTTATGGCACTCGTATTGTCACAGAACACACACATAGTGTCTTGAGTGATTCCATAATCATGTAGAAGCTTCTTCATCCATAATAATTGTGCACAACAACTCGCCGCTTCAATATACTCAGCTTCAACCGTTAATAGAGAAACTGAATTTTGCATTTTGCTCATCCATGACACCAAGTTATTTCCAAGATAGAAGCAACCACCGGAAGTGCTCTTCCTATCATCAATGCATCCGGCCCAGTCAGCATCCGAATACCCAGCTAAGCACTCATTTGAGTCTCTTGAATACCAAATTCCATAGTCAGATGTGCCATTGATGTAACAGATAATTCGTTTGACTACGGTCAGGTGTGATTCTTTGGGTGCTGCTTAAAATCGAGCACATACTCCTACACTGAATGCGATGTCTAATCTACTCGCAGTGAGATAGAGAAGCCTACCGATCATGCTTCAGTAAAGTGTTGGATCCACTTCTACACCAACTGCATCATGACTTAGTTTTGCTGAGGAACTCGTGGGAGTGGAAGTATGTTTCTTCGAGTCTAGGCCGAATCTCTTTACAAGATTTTTGGCATATTTCTCTTGAGAAATAAATATCTCATCTTTCCATTGTTTCACTTGAAGCCTTAAGAAGTAGTTTAGCTCTCCCACCATGCTCATCTCAAACTTCCTTTTCATTTCTTCTGAAAATCTCTTTACAAGATTTTTGGCATATTTCTCTTGAGAAATAAATATCTCATCTTTCCATTGTTTCACTTGAAGCCTTAAGAAGTAGTTTAGCTCCCCCACCATGCTCATCTCAAACTCCCTTTTCATTTCTTCTGAAAATTCATGAGCTAGGTGATCGATTGTGGATCCAAAGACAATGTCATCCACATATACTTGAGCAACAAGGAGAGATCTCTCATCTCTTTTGACGAACAGGGTTCGATTGGCTTGACCTCTCTTAAAACCATGATCCAATAGGTATGTTGTGAGACGATCATACCAAGCTCTCGATGCCTGTTTCAACCCATATAATGCCTTCTTCAGCCTTAACACATGGTCCGGAAAATGAGGATCTTGAAATCCCTTTGGTTGCTCAACAAACACTTCTTCATTTAAAAACCCGTTCAAGAAAGCACTCTTCACATCCATTTGGTATAACTTGAAATTCATAATACATGCTATGGAGAGAAGAATTCGGATTGATTCTAGTCTAGCAACTGGAGCAAATGACTCATCAAAGTCTAAGACTTCAACTTGTGTATATCCTTGAGCCACCAGTCTAGATTTGTTTCAGATTACTTCACCATCTTCATCGGTCTTGTTCTTAAAGATCCATCTGGTGCCGATTACATGTGTATCCTTGGGCTTTGGTACCAACTCCCATACATCATTTCTAACAAATTGATGCAACTCTTGGTGCATGGACTCTACCCAATTCTCATATTTCAAAGCTTTCTCCACTTTCTTAGGTTCAAATTGAGCAAAATAACAGTTGTACATCACATGATTCACACTATAGGCCGGTCCTTTTCTCAAACGAAGTCCTTCATCTATATTACCAATGATATTGCTTGAGGGATGATTGAGAGTTACCCTTGACGATGGTATTTTGGAAGGGGAAGGTTCCCCATCACGAGAGATTGAAGGTTGAACTTCTGGAGGGGTGAGTGGGCTTGAAGATCCTTGTGTTGATCTAATCTCTCTTCTTGATATAGGATGTGTAGACTCCTTTTCCGGTGATTCTTTCTCAGCATCATCACCTTGAGACATGTTGTCATCACCCTCACTCTTCTTAAGATTTGATCCTTCATCATCATCATCAATACCCTTTTAGATATGGTGTCATCGATGACCACATTTATCGATTCCATCACCGTCTTAGTGCGTTTGTTGTGCACTCTATATGCTCAGCTATTTGTGGAGTAGCATAGGAATATCCCTTCATCACTCTTAGCATCAAATTTTCCAGGTTCTCCCTATCATTATGAATGTAACACTTGCTTCCAAATATTCGGAAATATTTCACCTTCGGCTTCTTTTATGTCCAAATTTCATACGATGTCTTCTTTGTTCCTGCTCGGAAGTAAATCCTATTCCCAATGTGACATGAAGTATTCACTGCTTCAGCCCAAAACTTCTGTGGAATGTTTTTGTTGAGTAACATTTCTCTTGCCATCTCTTGAATCACCTGGTTCTTTCTTTCAACTACCCCATTCTGTTGTGGAGTCTTTGGAGCTGAAAATTCCTTCTTGATACCATGTTCATTGCAAAATGCTTCAAACTTTGCATTTTCAAACTCCTTCCCATGATCACTTCTGATTTTGACTATGGGAACTCCCTTTTCATTATGCAGCCTCTTGCATAACTTTTCCATGTTGTCACATGCTTCCGACTTCTCTATAAGAAAGTATCTTGAGAAATCGTCAACTACCACCATAATATAGCGCTTTCCACCCATGCTTTCTGTTCTTGTTGGACCCATTAGATCCATATGTAGTAACTCCAAAAGGCGAGATGTAGCAACCACATTTACTTTAGGGTGGCTTGACTTTGTTTGTTTTCCCAATTGACATGAACCACAAACATTCTTCTTAACTTTCCCAAACATTGGTAAACCTACCACTGCTTCAAGCTTTGACACTTTTACCACTTGCTTGTAATTTGCATGTCCAAGGCGTTAATGTCGTAACTCCAAAAGATTCACCTGAGCACTTCGACATGCTAGGCTAGGTTTAGGAATAACCCCGTAACAATTGTCGGTTGTCCTTAGTCCCTTCAAAACTTGAACACCTTCTTCATTTAGGATTAGACACCCTTTCTTTGAAAATTGGACTACAAAGTCTTCATCGCATATTTGAGTGATACTCAGCAAGTTCACTTTCAATCCTTTAATGTACAGCACATCAGTCAATAAAGGCAGTCCCGAAATATCAACAGTTCGCTTTCCAAGAACTTGTGAGTGACTGCCATCTCCAAATGTCACAAAATCATCTTCCTTCTCTTTAAAGGTTTTGAACAAAGATTTATCTCTAGTCATATGCCTTGAAAAACCGTTGTCAATATACCACAAACATGAATTAAACACTTTCAAAGAAATATGAACAAAAAGACAAGCATGAGATAGGCATTCTTGACCATCAAAGCAAGACTCGTCTTTCTTTACTTCATTCATAGATGAGAGAAGCTTTCTTTTCAAACCATCAAGTTTATCACACAAATGTCTATTCCTTCTTCTATATTTATCAATTAAGGAATTCAACTCACACAAGCTATTATGAATATCATGATTTCTATGAACTAATGATTTCAGCATGTGTATAAAGATTCTAGCATGTTTCTTTGATTTGAATAACTCTAAAAGCTCATTACTGGGACACTCTCCAAATATGCTCATAGAGTCATTATCACAAACACCTTTACTACGCTTCATGTTGGCCTTTGCCATATCACTTTCCATAGCAAGCCAAGGAGTTTAGGATCACACTCAGGTAATAAAACCACAGCGAGTGTGCCCACTCTGATACCAATTGAAAGCTCGAAAATGTGTTGAAAACACAAAAGCTGTTTAGACCCCCAAATTAATGTTACGGCTCGATAGATTTTACACAAACTTAATATTAAGTGCGGAATAGTGTAAATGCGAGCGGATAAACAAACAAGCTGCTCTAATCCATAATCATGACAACACAGTAGTAAAATGGAATGTAAAAGAGTAGGGAAGAGAGATGCAAACACAAGATAACACGCCGACATGTTATCGAAGAGGAAACCGAAGAACTATGAGAAAAACCTCTCCACCGCCCTCCAAGCATTAATCGATCCACTAGACAATCAGTTGGAATACATGGGTTAGCAAGAAACCCTCGAAGCCTAATCTACCCGATATACCTAAGCCCTCCAAGCTCCTACTCCAACAAGGCTTCTCAAAACCGTGTCTTGTCTAACTCTCCGAATCCCGCAATAAGCTCCATGTTGCATCCGCCATCCTTGGCTTCTTTCAATGCTTCCTAACAGCACCAAAACCTCACTTGACACTTTAAAAGGGTGTGGTAAGTGTTTGGGCTATCAACCTCTCAATGGTATGGAAATGAAGAGGTAGGAGTTAAGGAAAATCCACAAGCAATTGTGTAGAGAAATGTGGGTATGACAATCTCTAACTCTCAAGGTTTATGGCTAGGGTTTTCTCTCAGAAGCACTCCTCAACATTTGTGGGTAATATGGGTATAAATAGTGTAGGCACAGAAAGTGTGTATAAAAAATGACAATCTGACAAAATAGAATGTTTCGCGGGTGTCTCGCGGGAAGGTCTTACCCGCGAGCTACTTACGAAACACAGCTGTCTCCATCCTGTCCTGACTCTTCGCATTCCAGCATGTGCAGATCACATGAATCACTTCGCGGGATGCTAATTCACGAGCTACTCGTGAAAACCTCTTCAGTCTTCAATAGCTTGAGTCTTCACACTCTCTCTCTCTATCACACAACCCTTACAATTAAATCCCACAATAAATACAGGGTACAAAAGATTGAATAAAATTACAATCAAATTTGGCAAGGAATAAAAACCAACAAAACACATAGTTGTAAATTACAACTTTACATAGCTGAAGGCTTAGCTTAAAATGGTAGGACTTCTTTATAGGATATTTGCTTCTTTGGGTGTAGAAAAAAGCTGTTGGGAATGGGCATTAAAGGGTTGATGATGTCACTTTGGACATGTGTCAATTGCCTAAGTTGCTGCTAGAGCTATTGCAATTGCTACTGTAGCTTCTACTAGAGTTGTTTCTATCTCTGCTGGAGTTGTTGCAGTTTCTACTGGAGTTAAGGCAGCTTCTGCTGGAACTATTGCTAGTATTTTTGGCTAAGTTACCTCTTTTGGAAAATTATATGTTTAGTCCATGATTTTATTACAATATAATTTTGGCAAGTAATAGACTAGTTGGTTGATATTTGATGAAGCTTTTGAGATGTAATTATGGTCTCTTTGTGTTTTGACCAAATTTTGGAGAGCAAGGGGATCATTTAATGCTAGATATGAGATATTAATATAGATTTAGCCATGTGGTTGGGATTAATTTAAATAATAATATAATTTATATGAAATAATATAATTCCATTTTTAAACTTATATTATATGATGAACATTAATTTTTATGTAAAGAGCATGGGGAGTTTTATCATTTTAAGTGTTATGTGATATGAGAGGCTTACCATATGCTACATATTGCACATTGACCCGTCAGAGTTTAGGAAATTGGAGAAGACATGCCAAGCAACATGTTTTCCTTTATCAACTTTGAACTGTTGGAGTTTTACTAAACATACTTCTTGGCCCTCCAAACCACGACTCCCAAAATTCCCTCGATGAGATTCATAAGCTTGGATCATGAGCTGAGAATGAGATATTGTGCCACGAGCTTAAACTATAGGCTTTGATGAGATAATATCGCCATGGGTTTTGGACCATGGGCTTCGGCGTCATTTTGTGAATACGGGCTCTTTTGGGCTTTAAAAGAGGGTTTTCCAAAATCCATAATTTGTTGATGTGGTATGAGTTGCCAATGAAATAAATTTTATGTGGTGTGAAAAAAATTTTCCTCAATGATATTTACACTTTCATCTTGTACACAATACACCACCCAAAAATTTAACAAAAATAAAATTTAAAATCCTAGTCAGCCCAATATAAGAGCATTTACATTAGCTCATACAAAAAATTCCGTATATTTTAGCATAAGAACCTTTTTTTTCCCTATTTTACATACTCATTTTTAAACATTTCACATCAGATTATCTATTTTACACTATATTACAATAAAATATCATTTTTTCTTGAATTTTTAATAGTTTTTCTTTCTTCACACACAATAACCACCATTCACTCTCTTCCTTTAATCTTGGATAAGGGTGGGAAATGGGTGATTTGGGTCATAAATGGGTTGGATGTGTAATTACCCATTTATCCATTTATTACCTGTTTATATATAAATTAATTATCCATTACCAATCCAACCCATTTAATTAGTAACCCACCAATTTAACTCAATATGACCCAAATACCTCTAAAACTACTTGAATTCCTCTTGACCTCCAAAATTACCAAAATATCCTTAAATACCCAAAATGACCCAAATACCTCTACACTTCCAAAACTACTAATATACCATTGGACATCCAAAATTATCCCCAAAATCTCAAAAATAAGCAAAATATCGCAAAAATCTCAAAAATGAGCAAAATACCCACGAAACCTCTAAAATGACCAAAATACCTCCGATATCTCTAAAACTAACAATTATACTCAAAAACAACTAAAATGGCCAAAATATCCCCAAAATCTCTAAAAGGAGCAAAATACCCATAAAACTTCGAAAATGACCAAAATACCCCCGATATCTCTAAAATCACCAAATACGCTCAAAACCCACTAAAATTAGCAAAATACCACCAAAATCTCTAAAATTAGCAAAATACCCCCTAAACCCTCTAAAATGTCCAAAATATCCCTGAAACCTAAAAAATTACCAAAATACCTTCAAAACCTAAAAATGACCAAAATACCCTATAAACCTAAAAAAATGATCAAAATACCCCTGAAACATAAAAATTACCAAATTACGACTGAAATCTAAAAAATAACTGAAATACCCTGAAACCTAAAAAATGACTGAAATACCCCTGAAACCAATATAATAACCAAAATACTCTCAAAACTTTTAAATGACCAAAATGCCCTTAAAACCTTTAAAAAAATACCGAAATACCCCCGAAATCCAAAAATTACCAAAATACCTCTTAAACCTAAAAAATGACCGAAATATCCCCAAAACCAAAAAATTACCAAAATATCCCCATAAACCTAAAAAATGACCGAAATACCCCTAAACCTAAAAAATGACTGAAATACCCCCAAAACATAAAAATTATCAAAATACCCCCGAAATCTAAAAGATGACCAAAATACCCCCGAAACCTAAAAAGTTACCAAATTACCCTGTAACCTAAAAAATGAATGAAATAACCCTGAAAGCTATAAAATTACCAAAATACCCCTTAAACCTAAAAAATGGCCGAAATACCCTAAAATCTAAAAAATTATTGAAATACTTCCAGAACTTATAAAATAACCAGAATACCCTCAAAACCTTTAAAATGACAAAAATACCCCCCCCAAAAACATTTTAAAAATGACTGAAATACCCCCAAAACCTAAAAATTAGCAAAATACCCCCGAAATCTAAAAAATGACCGAAATACCCTGGAAACCAAAAAATTAGCAAAATGTCCCCTAAATAAATAAATAAATAAAAATGACCAAAATACCTCAAAAACCTTAAAAAATGACTAAAATACCCTCGAAATCTAAAAAATGATCAAAATACCCTAAAACCTAAAAGAAGATCAAAATACCCTCGAAACCAAAAAAAAAAAATGACCAAAATACCTCTATAACCTAAAAAGTGACTAATAAATACCCCTGAAACCTAAAAAATGGCCAAAATACCCCTAAACATGTAATATGACCAAAATACACCTGAAACATCTAAGATTACCAAAATAGAGGTTCGGGGTATTTTGGATGTTTCGAGGATACAAATTAAATGTTTTAAGAGTATTTCTATCATTTTATAGATTTTAAGGGAATTTTGGTAATTTTTTAGATTCTAAGGGTATTTTGGTCATTTTTGAATTTTTGGACTATTTTAATAAATTTCTAGGTTTTAGAGGTATTTTGGTAATTTTTAGATTTTTGGGCTATTTCGGAAAATTTATAGGTTTTAGAGGTATTTTGGGGGTATTTCGGTAATTTATAGGTTTAGGGGGTATTTTGGTCATTTTTTAGGTTTCAGGGGTATTTCAGACTTTTTCTAGGTTTGGGAGGTATTTTGGTAATTTTTTGGTTGCGGAGGTATTTCGATCATTTTTTAGGTTTTGGGGGTATTTTAGTCATTTTAAGTTTTCGGGGGTATTTCGGTCATTTTTTAGGTGTATGTGGTATTTTGGTAATTTTTAGATTTTGAGGGTACTTTGGTCATTTTATTGGTTTCAGAGGTATTTCGGTCATTTTATAGGTTTAGTATTTTAATCATTTTATAGGTTTTGAGAGTGTTTCAGTCATTTTTATGTTTAGGGGGTATTTTGGTAATTTTTAGGTTTCGAGGGTATTTTGGTCATTTTATAGGTTTCAGAGGTATTCCGGTCATCTTTTAAGTTTAGGGAGTATTTTGGTCATTTTTAGGTTTCGGGGGTATTTTGGTCATTTTATAGGTTTTGGGGGGTATTTCGGTCGTTTTTTAGGTTTTGGTGGGTATTTTGGTAATTTTTAGGTTTCGGGGGGTATTTTGGTTATTTTATAGGGTTCGGATGTATTCCAGTCATCTTTTAAGTTTATGGGGTTTTTGGTAATTTTTAGGTTTCGGGGGTATTTCGGTCATTTTTTAGGTTTCAGGAGTATTTTGGTTATTTTTTTTAGGTTTTGGAGGTATTTTGGTAATTTTTAGATTTCAAAGGTATTTTGGTCATTTTATAGGTTTCGGAGATATTCCAATCATCTTGTATTTTGTTTATAACTGAGTTAGAATACTAGTTCATATATATTTTGTTTACCAATTCAGGTGGCAAGTGTGATTTTTTTTTTTTTTTTTTTTTGCTTAATTTAATAACAATAGTAATAATTAAAAAAAAAAAAAAAAACTATCCAACCCATGGGTTCAACCTGATCCACGTGGGTTGGGTTGGGTTGAACCTCTGTGATGGGTTGGGTTGGGTTAAATTTTTTTAAATTCACCATGGTAGATTGGGTCGAAAAATCCCCTCAACCTGACTCAACCCGACCTATGCACACCCCTAATTTTGTGTATTTGTCTTGGTTAATAATTTGTTAATACTATATGGATGTCTATTTCAATTTTTTTTTCTTATACTCCAGCCCTTTAGCTTGAAATCCAGATCCGTCCCTATCCTAGAATATCTAAGAATTACTCTTAGTTAAGGGTGCAAGGTCGTGCTCCTTGCTTGGTATATTTATTTGCAAAATATAAAACAACAAAGTTTCATACTAAAATATACATGAACAGACAATACTAAAAATTCTTATCCATAAAGAATTTTTTTACATGCATAGTACTTTTTAAGATATAGGCATATCCATATATTTTAAGATAGTTATTTAGAACTCTAAAAAATTTCATGAGCAATAACAAATATATAATCTAACTATTTGCTAAATTTTTCATTAAAGACAAAACCAACCTTAATGAAAATTTTATCATATTTCCCTGTGTTTTTTTTTATGCCCCTACCTTGTATGTTTGGTATACTGATTAAACTTAAATTTTAATGAAAATTCATTAAAAAAAATTATAGTAAAAAATCTTATAACCTAATAAATCAATCTCAACACTTATAGAAACAACCATAATCATAATTCTGTTGAACCTGCTGTGATTCATGAAATACTATTGTTATTTTCATCTTAATAAAGGCTACCATCTTCTTATAAAAAAAAATCATAATTCTTAGTAGTCAATGCCTTTTAGGGGAAAAAAGAATATTAGTGCTGAAAATATTATTAAAGGCCAAAATTTTTAATTTAAAGAAAAAATTACTGTCTTTGATAGTTATTTCAAGTATATGAGAAATTATTTACATTATCAATGTTCAATGGTCCTCCTATCCAATAAATATAGCTCAACTCATTGAGACCTAGTATCTTCAACGGAGACATCCATAGTTCATAATCTCCTCCCCAATTGTTGAAAATTTTAACTTGGCTACTAATCAACTTGTTGCCAAATAAACTTTTAATTTTTCTTTAGCATCGTTTATTTGGAGATCCAGTCTCAACAGTCCTACTTTCATTGGACATGGCCAAATTTGGTCAATAGACAATAGACAAAAGAAGAATTAAATATATTGATCAAGGGGTAGTGTCTATTGCACTCACTCTTTTACACATAAAAAATGAACTGAAATTGTCCATTAATGAAAAGTAAAAAAAGGGTACCAGGCAGAGCGTTCGTGGTCACATTTTCATTATTATTACTATTATTATTTTTTTAAATCGGCTTAAAGATTTTATTGCCAAGAAAAAAACCCAGAGGGCTACACAGGAGAGCCTAAGACAAAGGCTTGCTCCAAGAGGATTACATTAGAGAGAACAGCAGGGGCAGAGCCCAACACAAAACAATCTGCTAATCTATCCATAGTCTTCGTTGCTCGTGGAATGAATTATCTAAAATTCACGGACATTTGGTAGTTGCCATATGGAACATCCCAGATCTCCACCCATTACTTCTTGCCTACATATTAAGATTTTAAAATTTAAACATCCATCACTCCCTAAGATCTTTACCATTTTTTAAAAAGTTATATAATTCAAAACTCAGTTAATCCTGCAAAAAAAAAAAATATATATATATATATATATATATGATAGATGAAGTACTAAGTAATAAATTCTTAAAATGATAAAGTCTTTTTTTATTAAATAAGATATTTGGGATTCAAACTCTGCCTACTCTAAAAATCAATGGGTGTCTTAGCCTGTGATAAAAACAATCATTATAGAATAGACGTCATATATTGAAATTCTATCTTATCTAAAAGCAAGTAACAAATTCTTGGTAATCTGGTTATACCAGAAAAACATCTGATAGCAATACACCACCCACCAGGGCACTTCCCTCCGGCTCCTTAAGGAACAACTTATCCTCCAAGTAGTTTTGAATATCCCTGATTGTTGCACTTAACTTTAGATCTTCACGAGCTGGATGTTCACATGCTTTCAATTCTTGTAGAAAGTTGTTCCAGATGTAGCTCAGTACTTTGATGAACTGAGTTTTATATTTTTTGAAGAGAGCAAACCCTGCCATCTGTAAAAACATAATTTTTTTTTTTACTCTAAAAGGGCTTTCAAATATTGTTTTGCTAATAGCATTATGTTTCTGTATCAACTTACTTTCAGGAAGGCACTCAGTGCAACCGCTGTATCTCTCTATTGACAGGCAGAGTATTTAAGAACCTTGCATTCCATGCCCAACCTTCTTTCAGGCCATGTGTGTTCTGGAAACCCTGTACTTCTGTCTGCCAAAACAATCATTCTTGGTAAGCTTCTTTTGCTTTCAAAGATGAAGGAAGTAAGGGATAAAGGAAAGGTGTGACAATAGCACCATGTCAAGAGAGCTGGGGTTTTGTAAATTGCCCATTGCTAAAAATAAAGCATTTCAACACCTCAAAAGTCAAAAGCATAAGATCATAGTTGCAAACCTGAACTAGAGCCCCATACAATTTCATGTAGGACTCTAACCGTCTCAGATAGTCCTTAGTGCTCTCAAGCTTTCCGTCACTTTCTTTGTATCCAAGAACCTTATAATAAGCCCCCTTGCATTCAAATGCTGACTGCAGTAAGAAAATATAATTAAATATCCATGCATTAGCAGCAAAATCAGAAACAAAACAGCAATAACAAAAAATAGGCCAAAGAATTTAAACTTTTGACTTAGATAATTTATTGGATTGGTCATAGATAGAAAGGATAATTCAGAAAATTAGGAGAAATTTGGCAAATTTCAAACTCTCCCAACTTGGACTATTTTCAAAATGTTGGATTTGGGAAAATAGCTACATGTGTGTAAAAATAATTACCATTCAACTCAAAATATTCAGTCTGCCACTCCAATAAAAAAAAAAAAAAAAATTTAAGCCAAAGAATGGAATGTAGATAAATTTATTCTCATGTTCACATAACTATTCAACATTTGAAAGTCACCATCAAGGCTCAGCACTTGTAAGAAGATCACAATTTGGTTCTCTACTACATCCAGTTTTAATCAGGGGTCACTCAGGACTTTTCTTGTCTACTTTAAAGCAGGAACCTTTACTTAAGATGAGACTTTTAAGTAAATAAACCATATGTGAAAGTCACATTTATTATTGTACTCAGCAATTCTCTTCAATCAAGATAACCAAACGATTTTGCAATTTTTAAGGATTAGGAAGAACAAAACTCCAAAAAATAAACTTAATATCTAGCAGATTCTGATTTATTTGTAATATACTCCATTCCAACCATTCATAGGTCAACCAAGTACGCAAAATAAGTATAAATAAGGATGCCCATTTTTTTATTTTTCCTCTAAATGCAAATTTTTTTATTAGTAATTTACACATGCACTATTAGGTTTTGAACCCATGGCTTCATGCTCTAGATGCAATACTAACATGACATGACATGACATGACAAATTCCCCAAAACACAGTCAAAGTCGAAGTGTCAAATTCAAAATAACCATATCATGATACTAAAAAATCAATAAATAGCTTCTCTGAGTTGCCAAACATCACCTCTGAGTAGGTTATATGCTTTGGAACAGTGTAAATGCAGGCTCTGTGGAGTTCAGCAAGAAGGAGATCCATTGTATGTGGAACCTGATTCACATATCATAAAAATATAAGCAAATAAATGTAATTACATACAAGAGCTGCAGCTGGGTTTAATTCCTCTTCCAACATAACTAATGACACGATAAGACTTTCAGACTAATGATTTAGAATTTAGGTTGGTTCAGCAAACCAATCTCTTGAGCAATTTTCAGAGAAAATTTTATATCCTTCAGTAAATTCAGAAAAAAACAGTTACTTTGGTATAACAAAACTTTATTCTTACATAATACTAACTCCAAGGAAAGGAGCATCTGATTGCTCTCTATAAACACATGCCTGTAGCACAAGCACACACATACATATGAAGAAATGATATGCACCTTCCTTGTGATTAGATTGCTGTGATTGGTGTGAGGGTTTGTGAAAAATGCATGTCTGTCTGTCTATTTCAAGAAACAATATATGAACAGTGAGCTACATCCTAAAGGCTATCCTCCTCAGTCATTTGAACCGAATTCATGAAATTCAAAACTTTTTTTTCAACTTTATACAAAAAGAAAGCCTTCCATGAAGGCTTCTAGAATTTGTATCCTTGAGATATCCTTAAAACATATCAAAATCAAACCCTAACCACAACCAATTACACCATTCAAAATCAAACTTCAAACATTTTTTAAAAGAAAATTCAGGCATAAACAATAACCTAGAAACTAGCAGTCCTCAATGTTGCAATATCTTGAAGTTTTGAAACAAATTATTTAATTTTTACAACCACTGAGTAGCATCCTAATGTGTAGACGAAGGTAAAACACAGGAGCATCCAACTGGCACCAACCAATGATCTCATTAACGAACATCCAGCCCTAAACACAAATGAATTAAACATGTTTTACCTGTGAGGTAACAAGAACAATGACATACGCACAAGCAAAAGCATCATTATCAGGGCTGATACAATAGGAGAGAACCTGTACCATCAAAATTGGGAAATATATTAATATCATCTTTTTAGTTTACTGTTTACTTATAAAAAAATAAAAGGACTTACTGCCATTATCCTACAAGAACAAGAACAAATTTTCAATTTGAATTTCACCAGAGCATAATAGTCAGAATGTCTAAGACCATCAAATGTCATGGAAAAAAAATTTATGAGCTGCAGAGCCTCTCAACAGTGACTCCAATGCTGTATTAAAATAAGAGGAAACAAATATTTAAATCCTATCATCAGACAATTTTTATTTAACTCCATACTTGGACTCATAGTAGTTAGTACAGAACTTCTAGACTTGGCTAACCCTAATTTCCAAATTCTACATTCTCTTTTATTTTGATGTGTATAAAGATCTAACTCTAAATGTTCTTTTTAAACTTAATTATCAAAAAAAAAAAAAAAAAAAATCTTTTGAACTCTTTCCAGATACCGACTAAAATTCCACATTTTCCAACTTTAAGCATGTTAACATGCATGTTCCAAAACTTTCTGTCTACTTCTGCCATTCTCTGAACAATCCAACCAAAAAATGAATCTAGGTAGAACACAAGAGCATGTCTTTGGCCAGATTTATGAAATTACCTTCTTTGCAAATGCTGCCATGCTGACAGATTGAGGGCAATGAGGATCATGGAAAATCTTAACAATTTCACATGCCTTTTCACTGCAATTGGTAAATCGATACAAACAAGATCCAGAAGTATTAGTTACTTTTGTGGTGAAGAATTATAACCAAAATCAATGCCATGAATAAAACAAGAATTTGAGTTATTTAACAATGAGGCTTTCTTAGCATTAGAAGGGAATGATTCTTGTGTACAGCTCCTCAAGCTGAAGCTTAAGGATTGGATTCCCAAAGCCAATCACAGGGCCTTATAAGATACCATGCCAAAACAATAAAGTGTCTTAGTTCATTCAGGCTCAAACAGAAATAATACAACTACACAAAAATTATCTCAAGAATAAGGAAAACCCTCCTCTATCTAAAGAGGCTGAAGCAATAACTACAAGTCTACAACATTCACGAATGAATGACAGATCATAAATCAGCCATCTTGGTCAGTAACAATCACTTTTTTAGTTCAAAGCCTTGAATAATACAGTAAATTTTTTTTTTTTTAAAAAAAAACCCTAAAGGCAATCCAGGGCAAAAGGGCTGGCATTAATTTAGTGGTCTGAACAGTTGTAAAGGCAAGCAAAAACCTTTTTTTTTTTAAAACAAGGATAGCAAAAACTAAGTCCTTCGTATCAGTGACATGCTGCAATTTGCTGAGGTGAAGGGAAAACATTGATGCCATTAGTATACTCATCATGATAACAAAATTTAGATAAAGTAACATAGATAATAAAGACGAACCAAAAAAAATTCTTTGATAATGAAACGTTTCGCTAGAATGCAGCAAAAATCAAATCCATCTCACCTGACAACTTTCGTTGACCTACATATTTGATTTATTGACCTTTTAATAAGCTTTTCATAGTTGCTCAAATCCTACCAATATAAAGGAAGCAAGTCACATAGCCTATAACTTAGACTTCAATAAAATAACAGACACAAAATGAGAATTCTAATCTACAATAATGGTATCTAGGTGAGTAATAAATAATAACATTAGCCTTTTCAATATATGAGGCCCAACTAAATTTAGGAAAATATATATACTAATTCCAATTTCTCAAAACTTAATCCCTGTAGTGTCAGCAATACCTTATTGTAAGTCAACCTCAAAGCTTGGTTTCTTTCATCTACCTCTTTAAATTTATGTAGTCTTGCCTGTTCAAAATTTAGAGCACTTTCTGCAGCCCAAAGTACTTTACCTACCATCACGTTGCCAATTGACGAGGGAAAAATATTAAATGAGACAAGTCACTAAACAACACACACAAAGCATGCTAAAATAAAATCCATCAAGTATTCAAAAAAATTACTTGAAGTTCCTGCATTGGCATTCATTTGAAGTCCAGCATCTTTTTGTGCCACCCTAGCAACAACTCTTGTTGAGGTTTCACTAGCTAGCCTTTCTGCAGCTTCTTTCGTGGCTCTTCTCTCAGCTTCCAAAGCAGCTCTTTTTGCTTCCTCAACTCTAAGTCTGGCCTGCATTCCAAAATATTTTTATTACTTAGAAGGATGATGGTATCAGCCCTGAAATTCCAATAGCTATACCAGAAGTACTTTGTCACAATAGGAGACTGACCAGGAGGGGCACCAAATGGCCAGAAAACCAATTAGAAATAGTGGTAAACAAAATGCATCTGACGAAGAAATGGAATAACAAAGTCTTGTGTAGTTTAATGGAAAGCATTCGCATCAAGTGCAAAAATGAAGCCCCAAAAAGCACAAAAGGCATGGCAAGCGCCAAAGGAGTTCCAGATTGCTCATAATCCAAGAGCTTTCAAGATAACTTGGCATGCATTTCAAAGGATATCTACAGGAATAACATGAATAGAGGAGGCTTGAAAGAACTAATATCAAAATGTTTAGCAGAAAAACATCAAAGAACTGAAAGGTCAAGCCAACAAACCTCAGATTCTGCTTTAGCTTTTTCTTGGCGTAGTTTTTCTTCGTGGAAAGCCTTTTCCTTTCTTTTGGCCTCTTCATAAGCTGCATCACTTCTAATTTTCCTTTCTTCTATTTGTGACCTCAGTTCATGGTCCCGCTGAACAGTAGTCAAGTGATTATCAAGTGCTTCTGCACTGCAATGATTGTAAGAAAATATCAAAAGACATTTATGGGATTCTTTTAATTGATTTGGCCCTTATGGAATGGGAAAAAATGGAAAAAATAAAAAAAACAGAAAACAAGCATCCATTAAGCCAACTAGGGAATGGGGAAAAAATTCAAATTTCAAGACTTATCAATATTAAATCAAATTGTATCATGCTCCAGCAAGCAGCAATAGATGCTTAAACACCATCTTTTGACAATGACAAGACAAAGGGCTTCAATTTATATATCAAAATACCTAAATCAGACTCCAGATTTATTCCCCTTTAGATATTATTAAACATGAAGTTACTTTTTCAAATATATTTCTTATATCCACACATCTTTTGCAAATGAGAACATTGCCAAGCAGCAAAAGATCTCTAATAAAACCTACCAATGAACAATTTCAGTTGCCTACAACACCAACAAACAAACCCTTAGTCCCAAAATTTTGGGGCCAATTATGGATCCTCAACATATTAATTAGGGCCAGCCATATGTATTCTTTGTCTCCAATCTACTCTATCTAAAGTCATACTCTCTATTATTACTTCTACTAATGTGATCTTTGGTCTTCCTCTACCTTTTTCCGTTCCCTCAACTTGGATAACAATATTAAGTTACCTGCCCATTATTTCCCATTAATTACAGCTCTCCATACCTCCCTCTGTCATTTGTTATTCTCCACTATCTTTTATAGAAACAAACAGAATTGAATCTATGAGAACGAAATCCATATAAAGGAATTGACAAATCATCAACTAAATGGATTGTATCATGTTTGCATTCACTTGATAGGTTTATTACAAAGATATGGTAAGAATTTAGATATCCCAGGCAAAGGTAGCAGAAAGACACAACTACAGAAACTAGGACGGCATTCCAAAAACTCCACCATTTCATCAAAATAAAGAATGTCATCATGACATAGTAAATTGTATTACATTTTGCGTTGGTATTGAGTATCAAATCTCCTATCCATTTCACATCTTGCTTCTCTGTATCTCTCAACTTGAGTAAGGGCAGAAGTATACTTTTCACGTAAATCTGTCTCTAAAGCAGAAATTTTGTTCCTGATCTCCTCCTGCTCATCAATCAAAACACTATGTTATGCACCAAGCAAAAGGGAAAAATATTAATGAAACATTTACAAACAGACATAAATCAAATCATGGGTTTCTTTGCTATCTATGACAACTCAAAAAGGTCAAACATGAGTAAAGAACAAAAGATAAATTCATTTATTTCTTTGCATCCAGGTTTAATATTATAAACTCACTCATTTTTCTACTAATCCAGGCTTAACAAAGAATTGTATAGCAAAAAGAAAAGGAAGGCTCCATAACTAAGTGCGAATAGAGTAGTACAAGAACCAGAAGTAGCAGCAACAGAAGTAGATTATAAAAATAACCTTATGGATATGGATGTAGAGAAGAAATGATCATAATTTTCATGTCAGGTTTCTGAAACAATAGTGTAATGTAATGTATAGCTCTCAATTTACTTTATTTGTCATGATAGATTGTCTAGAAAAATCCAAAAGAAATAGCATTAAAATTGATTTTTATAGACCAATCAGAATCGACCCCTAGGATTTATAATTGCCTCAAAAAGTCATAACAGCTTAATGAAAATTAAACTTTTTCGCAGAAAATGCATAAAATTAAAACATATATTAGACATTCTCAAAATAGAAAATGATTCCTTCTAAATTTTAAATCCATTGAATTTCATCTTTTTTTTTTATTATTTGGGGAAAAAAAAAAGGGTTTTGAATCTTTAGCTCAATCTATAGCAAGTGGAAAATACAACAATCAGCGCGCAATCAAAATCAACGTTGATAGCTACATACCTTAACTTGAAGGTGATTTTCATGGCTTAGCTCATGCAAAGCAGTTCCTACTATTCCCTCTTCGTCCATCAAGTAGGAGCATTGGTTTTCAAAAGTCGACTCGCCATCACTGTTATTGGAAGGTAAAAAAATGAATGAATACCATCATTAAAAATAAAATTCCAAAGCAAACACCCATTTATATCGTCAAACAAAGTTTCCCGTGTTAAAAGTAAAACAAGAAGAAGAAGAAGTTAGCACCTCAAACTTCCATACTCCTCAACCTCACTTTCAGTGTCATCATCATTCTCATCCACAGAGATGCGCATTGTAAAAGGCTTACAGCTTCTATTGGAGAAATCTCCAAACAGAATTGAATATGAAAAATGTTCAGACCGGCAAAACAATAACAACATAAATATATATATATATATATATATATATATATATATATATATGAAAAAATGTGATACCTAGGTCCTGTTTTGGCAAATTTAGGTGCAGAGAGATAGAGCTTAATTTCCAGAGAAGTAAGTTCTGATAACATATCATCAAACTTCCAATCCAGCTCGGGATTTATGGTGATTCCATCAAATCTTTGGGGACAATTATAACACCCCTAATTGAATTAAAATTTCCTCAATAATTAGAAGAAGAAAAAGAAAGATCTCTAATGGACCAAACACAGAGAGAGAGAGAGAGCGAAAGAGAAACTGAGATTGTTATCTATAAACCTCATAGAGTAGGAACGGATTCGCCTTTGGAATTAAGGTTTTTCAATGGAGGAAGAGAGAGTCTGAGTGAGAGTGAAAGCCATTGTTTTGAGGGTTTTATTTTGTTGTCTGAAAGTAGCGTACAAAGAACGCAAAAACCCGCGTTTTTTTATTTTTAAAATTTTTTTTTGAAAGTCGGTGACATTTCCTTCCTCTAGCTCTTTAACGCTAGAGCAGTTATCTTTACTCTTAAGATTTGGGCCCTTTTGGGATATATTTAGGTAGTGTTTGGTTTGTGTTTTCAAATAATCAGTTTTAGTTTTTAAACAATATTACATGTATTTTCACACACTTTTTTATCCATACGTATTTCTACAAATATTTTTAAACAACAATTTTTAATTTTTAAACACATGTACCGAACGGCTGCCCCATAATTGGGCCTTATATGCGATTGAAGATTATTACCTCAACCTCAAGCTTAATGTGTTTTTGGTTTTTGTTGTTTGTTGTTGAGTACTTATTCATTTTTAATTATTCAAGACTTTTTTTTACATTTTTATTGACGTAGGAGAACTGTTAATCAAATTTCATACGGGCAACTAACCCCAGATCATTTATTCAACAACAAGAAACTTTACCAGTTGAGTTAACCAAAACCCACCATTATTCAAGGCAAATGACACAATAATGCAACTTGAGAGACTTTTATATTTGACATTGTAGAAGGTAAATGATTTTCGACATCAAGACCATCTTTTGTCACGATAATAAATTTGGAAACTGAAAGTTAGCTCCCATGTTATTATCATTTTATTGCTTAAGATTCAATCAACATCATATACTATATAATAAAATAAAATACATAGTTGTTTCCAGACACTACATAACTCTACAACAAGTTGATACACCTTCTTTAATTATTAATTACTATGATAGTTTTATTTAGCCAAAAAACTTTATTAACTAAGTTTCAAGAAATTGAAATTTTATGACCAAAAATCTCAATAAATTTAATATTTATTTTAAAATTTTTTATCTTCTATCACAATTTTATATTTTTAAATATATTTGTAGGCAACATATTGTCTCTACATGGCTCAATATATATGTGTGTGTGTGTTTTAAAGGACTCACGTATTATTATGACAGCTACAAACTTACAATAATATTTAACTTTTTTTCCTTTGGCATAAAATTTTAAGTTAATCTATATCGCAGAGACTAGTAGGTAATATTTTTGGGAGTCAGAATCAATAGGAAATATGCGTTGGCAGTATATCGATTCAAAACATAAAACTTTGAGCATTTCTAGAAAGTCTTCATGGCTGCTGCTACAAATCAAAATCAAATTCTCCAAATATGTGTACATGTATTAATCGCAATAGGAGAATTTGGAGCAGAGACCATGAATAGTGAAATACAATTTTCATTTTTTAACCAATCGCACATACTGCTGGCATCCAAAAGGTTGGAAATACAAATGGATATACACTGTTCTGTAGTAAAACATCTATAATGATTATTTATGTCAATTAATTTGTTATTCCGCCGCCAAGAATCTTGTAGTTAATATTGTTCTTGGGCAAATTGAATAACAATAGTATGTAGGTAGACCTATTCTTTAGATGCCATGTACAGTAAAGTTGGTTAGATTCTTCAAATATGATTGACTTAACAATGTACTGATTCATAGTTTGCTTGCTTCTTTTAGTAGCAGGAAAATTAAACATGTGAAAAGAGAATACAACAGGGCAGCTCATGAGCTTGCACAGCATGCGAGGCAGAGGGAGGAGTCTCATGTCTGGAAGGGAGTTTGTCCTCCCATGGTGATTCATGTTATTCAGGAAGATGGTAGTTAGTTGTACTGTGTTGAGCTTTTCCTTTTTGGCTTTGTTGTCCGCTCTTTTCTATTTGGCAATGAGATTTCAGTTGTTTTGGCTTTCAAAAAAAAAAAAAAAAAAACAATGTACTGATTCATTTCAACTTTGCAGTCCATGTTCATGTTTCAGCCTTGAGCACACTGCAACAAGATTTCATAATCGTGAACCGTTTATCCACCATTTAACAATTCAATGCATGTGGAGTATCAAGTCTCAAAATGAGAATGAAATTTATAAAAGCTTCAAAGAAAAACCAACCCAATCATATTTGTTATTGTGAGTACAGAAGAGAATGCTGCATAAACCCCTAAGTTCCAGAACAAAAACAAGATGCCTGCAAATTAAAAGCATACATATGATGATACTCTTATGCTACCAAGAAACTGCTCTGCAGATATTCTCATAGACCCCTGCGAATTCCAAAAGCGTATCAGTGTACATGAGCAAAAATAAATAAAGATATAAGAATATTCTACATGTGGAAATGAGAAAGCAAACAGGTGATGGTGCATCTCAAGAATGAGCCAAAAAAACATAAAAACCAAGATAAGAAGATGAAGAAGAACAAAATAAGACAATTATATCCTCACCATAATACTTCAAAGAGATAGACTTCCCTTGGCATCCCTATTTAGATTCCCAGTGCATAAATAAACAAAGTAACCAAACTCAAGAACCATTACCTATATCTCCAAGTCACCTTAGAAGTAAGTTAAAAAAGAAAGAAGAAAAAAAAATCCAAGGACCTTGTTGCTCACAACTAACCAATGACATTACCACTATTTTACCTTCACTTGCGGAAGATTAAAAAAATTGCATTCCTTATTAACCGCCTAAAAATACAAAATACAACTATAACTCCTTATATGCTATGGACTCAAGCAACAGTACCCCAAACGCAAACCTAGATTTAAGAAAATAATAATCAGTTCAAATATTATTATTGTTATTTTTTTTTATAATTGGATAGTGGGGGAGGAGGGTTTGAATCATGAACGTCTTTGTATAAGAATACACTAGAAGTTGTCAATTGAGCCACAAGACTTCTTTTTTTGGATAAGAATACACAAAGGAGCCTAAAGAATTACAAAGGAAAGAAATATCTACATTCTACATGTGTAATGACTGAATGATTCAATGAAATCACTATCCATAAGATGCAATGCATAAGACCACTGATATAAAGAACTATTGATGATTACTAGCAACTGAGTCCTAGTGTATTCCACATCTTCAAAAGTACATTGATTCCTTTCCTCCATATAGTTCACAACAAATATAAAGGAACAAGATTCCAGAAATCTGAAGAATGAGTAGCTCCCCAATTCTGCCACCCACATGATAGATCAAAGACCTTATCGGGTAATACCCACAGGATCCCAAAGGACCTAAAAACATAACTCCACAACCCAAATGCCACACTAGTCACTATAATGTATCAAAAGATGGTTCATCATCTCCTCACTACATCTGCACACACAACACCAACATACAAAGAGTAATGCCTCTTGAGAAGGTTCTCACATGTAATAATTTTCAATCAAGCCACTGTCTATACAAAGAAATTAAAAGCATTACTAATCACAATCAAATGAAGCACCATAGTTCATCAATTTTGCACAAACATACAATAAGTTGATGATTATTCAAATTACCAAAAATCAAATTTAAATTATTTAGTAACAATCAACTAATAAATTTCATCAACTTGCATCTAAAAAGATGAAATGAAAGTAATAGAAATAAGGACCAACCTGACTTTCTTGACGAGAATGGCTTTGAGCTTGCGAGCGAGGTCCTGGGATCGAATCTTGCGCTCAAGGTTCTTGCGAGCCAAGATGCGCTTCTCAGAGTTCTTGATGTGGTGCCTCTGCTCCTTCTTGATCAGCCGTTCGATACCACTCGATTGCATCTTCCTCTGCATCCACGTCAGCGCCTGCTCCAAGTTACCGTCCCGGACCTTCACTCGGATCCCCCTCCATTGCTGATTCTGATAATGGTTCCCTCCCCAACTCACTGAGTCGATGCTCCCAATCTGACTTGGCCCTCTCAATAGCCTCCATGCTTGCCTCGCCACTGAGTTCATTTTCAATGAAACTAGTCGCTAACCCATGCGATGCACAGGATAATTAAATAAAATTGAGTTAAAAATGAAGGAAAATGAAGGAAAATAAATAATTTAGTTCAAAATAAAGGTTCAACTAAAAAATTTGTAAAAAATACAATTAGTTTTTACTTTCTTTGAAATTGAACCTAAAAACAGAACCGTACATATGTGAGGACAATGAAAATGATATCAAATATTATCATGATGAATGAATTGAAAATTCACAACTACATTAAATTTAAAGAACAATGACATTTGTTTCACAGCATTATATTAAATGATTAAAGCCCTTAAAATGAGTGAGGAAGACACAAACTTTTGCAGACCAAGAACTGAGAGTAATTTGCTAGAATTGTAAAGTAACACTTTCTTTCATATGCCAAAATATCATAAAAAGTATAAAGTGTCTAATGGAACCATAGAACATGAAAATATATGCTCACTAAGATACAAATAGCTTAATTAAATTTCTAACTAATCAACAACAGCATGGTGAGGAAATTGTTTACCAAAAAAAAAAAGGAGTATCTAATGATCAGACATATGTATCTAACAATTCTAACCATAAAGCAACTACAACATGAGAATTTGGTTCAAAGTATTGAAACAATAACTAAATTTACAAAATGCCCTTTATATATATTTGTAGTGATGGTGTGATGCCCCACCAACAGTGATAGAGCCTCACCTATTCAACATATGCTCACTGTCCACTGGAGGTCTTCCTAGAATTTCATATACATTTGTAACACTAACAATTAGCCGTGTCCACCTATGTTAACCCACCAAATTGTCTTCAACTTCCAAAAAGGAAAAGTGTTAGCTCTCTAGAAACTACTGTTCTTTCGGGAAAAGATGAACAGATGAAAATCAATAAACTTACTATTATGTATTGAACACTATTTTACAACTAAAACCTCATACTACTCTTAATATGATTCTTCTTTGTTTTATTTCCTTGAATGCTCAAGCTCTCCAAGTGCCATCAGTAGTTGGAAGAATTGGAGCTTGAGCTTCATAGCTTTGGTGATATAAAAGCTTTGCCAAATCAAACAAATATTAGACATGTTGGTGAGAATTTATAATTCCATTTAGTTTTGGTGAGAATTTGTATCTTCCCAAGCAACATTGTAACAGTTGCACAATATGACTCTACACTGTATCCCAAAGGATCTCTTTTGGATTGCTTCATTCTTCTATCAGGCACTACAACTAAAGCTCCCCTATCATAACTTTCCTGCCTTGCAAAACTTCACAGACAAAAGCAGAATTCCAGAATTTTCATTTCCTACTTTTGCAACCCCCAATCAGTCTAACTAATAGATAATTTGAAATTGCTATCAGACATTGACCATGATACCTGATAATAAAACAAAGGCTGGGAAGTAAGAGATCAACATACCTGATAATAGCAATCAACACTAACCAATTATAATTCACCACCACTAATTTCACAGGACACACAAAACTAATATGAAATTCATGACAATTGAAGATAAGCCAAAGACAACAGATACAGAAACCACTACTATGAACAACAGTTTTGAACCTTCTGCACTAACCATACACTGCCACCGACAAAGCAAAGGAAAATTATCAGAATCCTTTTGGTCTAGAAATTATTTTGGAAAAAAATCATGCTCACAAAACCTTCAGGTACCTAGAATATTAATCTCTTCAAGAATATGGAAATAACAATTAGGCACTCACTTGGAGTAACTGGGTCATGTTCAACCTCTTTATTTGTAGTGTGTTTAGGGGCAGATTTAACTATACATTTGAACCTAAAATTTAAATCTTTATCAAATTTAAAAAAGTCTATAATCATTTCTATTAAAGATGAAGAATAACTGATTGATAGCTGCTATCATAGGCGGTCTGCCAGCTGAGGAAATTGCTGCAGAAGCCAAGAAGTCTGAGTTTTTTTTTTTTTTCAAAAATATAACAACTCTAGAACTGTGAAAAACCTCATTGTATAAAGTTAAAAGTTATATTCTATACAATTAAAAGTTATTTATTTTACTGATAGATTGAGAAATAAAACTACAGTCAAGAAAATGAATAAACTTGACATCTACACTGCTTTAAAGAACAGAAAAGCAAGGTTGAGGCTTAATTTATTTGATACACTCATCATTTGCTGATCATAAAGGCAAAAAAATATTAAATTCCCATATCATTTACATCTTTTAAAAAAAAAAAAATAAATAGCTTCAGCAATGCAATTGACTGTTGCTTTTGTTCATTTTTATTTCTAATTGAATTTGAGTTCTGCCCCGAATTCTCACCTACATGCTCTATATGCCTTTTCTTTTTTCTTTTTCTCTTTGCTTTTGCTTTTGCTTCTTTATATTTTAAAGTTTTTGAAACAAATATTCAAGTTATTTGGTTCACACATTATTTCTGCTTACTTATGCATAACTGTTAATTTCTCACAACCCAAAAAACACAATAAGTAAATAACGTAAGATCGATCTGTATTTTCTTCTTTACACAACATTCAAAGCAACCTTAAAAATGGTTTGCAGACAACTATCTGGAAAAAATCCCCTAACATTCCTTTCACATATTCTTAGAGATTAAAATTTCACGGTATAGGATCTCATCAACTGTTATGTTATTTCCAAGTAAAGCAGAATAGATTCACAACAATGGAATTTCCCAGCAAAGCAATTCATTTTTATTTCTAATTGAAGAAACAAAAACACAAAGCATAACAAGAAATGAATGTGCTAAAAGAAAGCAACTGGTGACAAAACATGACACTATGGTTGTAGTTTTAAAATACAGCATGTGACAGTATTGGCGGTTTTTCTGTAGCGTCTATCAGAATTGAACCAAAAGACAGAGCTCCAATAAAAAACCACAGGAATCAAAACAATCATCCACACCACAGCAAAGCAATTCAATGTTATTTCTAATTGAACAAACAATTACAATGTCTGCACCTCTGCTAAGCCTGTCCTACCTGGATTCCAAAAGATAAGTTGCAAAACAAAAACCTCCCTTAAGCATAAAAATAAGACACAGAAAAGCGAAACGGTGGGAAGGAAAGTATAAAAAGTAAAAGAACCTAGGAAAGCACTATAGCTTTGTAAAAGACTGACTTTTACATTATATTTTGGAAGTAAAACCGAACAGCTTGTGGCAAGATACAATGTTTTGGATGAAAGTTGACCCACAATTCTCTGATTTGCCAAAGCACACTCCATTAAACCCGTGAATTACAAGAACAGCGCAGAGATATAGATAAGACTTAAAGAGTCCATATCCGTATCAATTTTCCTGGGCTTCTCTCTCTCTCTCTCTCTCTCAATTTCTCAATTAATCAATTATATCTCTGTCAAAGACCCAAACTCTCAGACCAATAATAAAGATTCAATTTTGAATGTGTGTTTGTCTTCCTTATAATCTCAGAAACTGAGTTTTGTGTTCAAAACCGAGCAGAAAACCATTACTACCAATCCATATAACAAAAACAAAAATCATCAAGCAAAAGAATGGAGCACAAAAAGAAGTGAGATATGGAGATACCTCAACCGAAGCAGCCACGTTCTCTCAGACAAGAAGGAAGGAACTCAGATAGGCGAGGAAGGAAGGAACTCAGATAAACTGTGAGAAAGAGAGAGGCTCTTCTTCGATCCAGAGAGTTTGCGGTTGTTGTGGGTGGTGCTGCTGCTGCTGCTGCTGCTGCCTGCTGAGTTGTGGTGGTTGTGGGTGAAACGGGAAAGGAGAGGGGGAACGGGAGAAATAGGGTCTGAGGAAGGAGATCTCTGCTTTGTTTGTGGGTATGGTGGGTTTTGATCGAGGAAGGAGAAGGCAGAGACTGGGTTTTGCGTTTATCGGATTTTAGAAAAGTTTATTAAGTTGCGTGAAAAAAAAAAAAATTTAATGTGTTTACGTTTTTTTTTTTTTTAATATTGTGATGACGTAAAAAATATGAAAATTTTAGAGATTTCAGTTTTATATATATATATATATATATATTTATATATATATTTTTTTTTAATATTGGTAAGGGCCTTCGCTTTTTTTCAACAGAAAATCGATATGAGTTTTCATGTTGCTTTTCAACACTGGGTGGGTTAGGAGACTCATGGCTTATTAAACTCAGACCCGTTACCTAAATTAATTTAAGTTGTATAATTAGATCATTATATAATTCCATTCAGAAATTTGCTATTAATAAGTATGTACTTAAATTTCCCTAAAAAAAAAAGAAAGTATGTAATTAACTAATGAAAAAAATGATTCTCAAAAAAAAAACTAATGGAATTTTATTTTTAAATTTTTAAAATTTTTTAAATGTAAGAAAAATATTTTTAGTGGTAATTTTTTAATGAAATTTGATTAAAAACTTGAGTTGAATAAATTTAAAATTTAGAGAACTCAATTAAACGAAAGCAAAATTAGATGACTAAGTTGAATTTTAGTCAAAATTAGAGAGTGTAATTTGCATTTTAACAAAAAAAATTATCTTATAACTTACTGTTGTGAAAATATTATAAATGTGTGAATTCCAATTAGCTAAATTTTTAATACCTTTACAGTCCAATTGGTGACCCATTAATTAAATCAATTAAGGTTGTGAAGGAACCGAGCAAATCCGAGTATTAAAAGTTTCTTGTTCAAGTAATTTTATTTCAAACACAAGCTCATCACCAAACAATATTACATGCTCAAACTTGGTTCGTTTTCTTATCAAACAAGTTCAAGCTTGTTCATGAGCTACTTAATTAACTTATTTTTTGTTTCCATATATAGTAAAACCATGATTTGAAATTTCTTGAACCTTCACAAATCTATGAGTTTTTACTAGGAGTGAGAAGTGTTTTTTTTTTTTTTTTTTATTCAACCCAACCTTGTCAAGTTAAGAAATTCTCAACCCAACCTAACTTATCACATACGTAGAAATCAACCAAATCCAACCGACACAAGGTTAAGGTTTTTTTTTTTTTTTTTTTTTTTTGAGAATGAACCCAATAAACCCAGTGGGGATAGATTATGGTCTTTTGCCTTCAAAGCTTGAATCAGACCGAGAGAGTCTCCTTCAAATATGGCATTTTGGAAACCTAGTTCATGCGCAAACTTCAATGCTTTAAGTGCTGCCAAAGCTTCTATCTCATCTGCCTTGTAAGCTTGATTTATTTTTTCTGCACAAGATGCCATAACAGCTCCATTATTGTTCCTTATTACAACTCCAATGCTTGACATGTTTGAATTACCGAACACGGCGCCATCAAAATTAACTTTAATAAAACCAGATTGCGGAGGCCTCCACCTTGTTCCTCCAATGCCGATACTCACAACCTGCACCTCTGCAATCTACGTGTTTGCTTGGTATTGCGCCAACATAACTTTCGATTATTCTGCAACCTGATGAAGCGGATTGACCTGAATGTTCATTCGGACTTTATTCCTCTGACTCCAAACACTCTAAGCCGTATAAGCAAACAACTCCAAGGACATTCCTTTCCCAACCATCCATGACAGCAACATTTTCACACCTGAGAACCCAACTTCATACCTGAAACTCCACTCTTCCTTATCAGCCCACACCACATCCAACTCTGGACATGACCATAGTGCATGCTCTGCTTCTTCCACGACCAGTTTACACCTTTCACAGATTGAGTCTGCTATTATTTTTCCTACGCATCAAAGCTTGTTCAGTTGGCAATGCATTACAGCAAGCTCGCCAAATAATTTTTTTTACCTTCGATGGAACTTGCATCTGCCATATCTCTTTCCAAACCTTCTTGTCACAGATTGGGGAGCTTGTGGATAAGCTTGCATCTCTGACTCCTTTTTAAGGAATTGTTGAGGTCTAAAAAGTTACAATGCTGCACCAAGGTCCAAAATGGCATAGTAAGTTGAACTCCATGAAAAAAATAATAAAAAGGTTTAAGCTCACAATAAGGAAAAAGATTTAAGCCTAAGACCCATGAAATGAATAAGCCTCAGGGCCCATGAAACGAAGGGAAGAAAGAAAAAGCTCAGCCCGCCAAGATCAGAAAATTACTAGGGAGTCCAGTGGTAAGAACTGGGCCAGGATACCCAGGGACTGCCAAGAGCTCGGGGTCTTCGAGACGTGTAGCAAAACTAGGATGAGATTTAAACAGCTCAAAAGGAATGCCAAGAAACACAAGGAACGAAGAACAAATACGTCCTTATCAGCCACCCAATGACGCAGAAATGAATCAAAAAGCTTGGAGACTAACAATTCATAAACAAAGGGTTGGTACCTCGGGGAACCTAGAAAGAAGAACCATGAAGGGAAGTAGCTGGGAAAACTTTCAACCTGGTAGGGATGGAATCGACTCACTTTGGAAAAATGACAAAAGGAAAGGCAGCCAAAAAGCTGAGTCTGAAAAGATGAGGTTTAGAAGTCTTGAAGGAAGAGAGATTAGAGGTTAGATCTTTAGGGACACCCTAGAACGAAAAGTCAGCAAAAGGCTTTTAGGGAAAAAGCACTAAAAGAAGAAAATTATGAGAAACAAGGAAGAGACCAGCCACCAAAGTTGCTGGCACAACATTGGCTCTAGTACCCAAAGGAGCAAATGAGGGGAATCAGTGGTACCCCGGAACCCCAAGATGACACTATAAAAAGGGGAACCAGCCAATAATGAAGGGTCATTCAGCAATAGTGAATGAGAATAGAATTATTGAGAAAACTCTGTAAAAAACCCAAAGAAAGTAACAAAAGAAAGGAAAATACTGCCCGGTATCCTTACACAGCTACTATAGAACATACTTGGATTCAAATGGATTCAAACTTTACAAGTCTTAGAGGCTTGGGCATCTAAGTCTATGATTTTTGAGCTTATTTGGACCTTGTAATATATCTTAGTGAGCATATTGTAATACACAATTAAGAAAAGTAATGGAATATCTCACATTGTTTTAAGGATCCTTAACGTTTATTCTGTGTCTTTTGTTTATCACATTGCTCCTTTACTATTTCTTGCTATTCCATGCATATATATTTCTTGCTTGTTAGTATGTATGTATTGTAGGATTCCTGCTCTGTGCATCACTTGGTTTGTAATCAGCCCATTTACCTGCAGTGAACCAAGCCCAATCCCAATCCCTTAAAACAACAACTAAAAGGCCTAGGGTCCTTGCTTATACTTGGGCCTGGACACCATCCAAAAAAGAACCCTCACAGGAATCTTTACCCATACTTGCACAAATAGTGATCGGAGGTGGAATAAGGCCAATATAGGGTGTCCTTTGCTGCACTTCGGCTAAGGGGAATTTTCTTGATCAACTCCGCATCCTCTACCACAAATAGACCATCAACTAGCTCTTCATTCCATCTTCTTGTGACCGGATCAATAAGTGTATCCACGGTGTGATTTTCAAAACTCTCTAAGGGATAACTTGGTTGCAATGGTGGGTGTTTTCTTGGTAGCCATCATTGCTGCCAAATGTTAATTTTTTCTCCACTTCCTATCCTCCATATTGCCCCCTTTAGAATAATGTCTCTCCCTCTAAGGATATACACAAGGTTAAGTTGAGTGGTTAGGATGTGCATACATGTTTTATGCCTTATAAAAAATTGGATTTTCATTAATTAATTAATTATTTTTCAATAAATTGTTATAATCTGTATGATATGATTAAATTATATTCAAAATTTCCAAATTCATCAAAAATAATTCTTAAAATACCAAAATCAATCAAACTACAAAAATTTAAATAAGGATAATACACTATGGATTGTGTTGGGTTAGAGGGGTTAAAAAATTATTAACTTAATTCCAAGCGGACCCAACATTCAAAATAAAATTCCAATGTGAAGCGTTGGGTTGGTGGATTTGATGTCAAGGCCGACCCTAGACCTAGGCCATTTAGGCCATGGCCTAGGACCCGCGAATATAAGGCCCCAAAATATAGGGGCAATAAATTTTTTTTAATTTTTTATTATTTTAAAACTAAAAGAAATATGTGAGTAATGTTGTATTTATTTCTCCCCACTCTTAAGAAGGCCTAAAAAAATTAGAGTTTTATTAGTAATACTACATGTTTACTACACAAGTTTTATAAATTGATATGTAACCAAAGCAATAAGTAATTCAATACTGATTTATTCTTTTATTGAAGCATCATTAACACATAAATTGTAAGCTTTTTATAATAAAATTTGGTAATTTTATCATTTTCTCCACAAAATTAAAAATTAATAGAAATTCAATCCAATCACCATTAAGTGAGTGATAAATACTAAGGTTACTACACATTTATGACCAAAAACCTTACAAAGTAATATAGCAAGAATATGATTAGTGCCACTTGAACAATATAATAAATGAATTTATAAAAAACTTTTTTTTTATTAGTGACATGTTAGTTTGTAAAACCTAATAGTAAAAATTGTAGAATCATTAACTCACTATGGGTGAATCAATCATATTAAAAAGTAAAAATTCATAACATATTTGAAATGAAAAAAAAAAATTATAATATATTGTAGGAATATTAGGTCCAGAAGTTCATTATACATTTACACATTTGGCCTATGGCCCAAGTTGAGGATAATGCCTAGTCCAAGGAGGAAGAATCTCTGTCATTGGAAACCGTGTTAGCAAATAAAAGAGTTAGTTTTGACTACAAAAGCTCAGTGAGACAAGCCGAGGATAAATGTCTCATCGGCCAACTAAAGCCGAGGTTAGAATAAATAGCTTACTAATGCGAGAGAACCTCCCAGGAAGTTTTGTCGGTATGAATAGACGTTGTAGAAATATTAGACCGGGAGAAGGCTTAAGATATCTTAGGAAGAAAGCTGTCATCATTGCATTTAATGTTCTACAGCTAACTTCTTGGCTGCATTAATGTAGAGAAGACTCCTGAACAATGTAAAATTGGTTACCCCAAGACATATAAGATCAGAGAGGGTATCTGATGGAACAGACACTCAAGTGGTGACTCAAGTGCTTAACAAATGTAGGATCAAGATTCTTTAGAAGGAAATATATAAGAGGTGAGACCTTTCATGAAGGGGGAGCGAAAAAGGAGGAGGAAAAACACTATAGAGTTCAGGAACCAAACTTGTAACCCAATTTGAGAATACTATACAAGAACAGTGCGCCTCAAACCTTGCCGAGGACAATTTTTCTTCAATATAACCCTATTTCTTTTCGTTCTTTTATGATCTGAATCTATTCCAATGTTTGTTTGATTAACTACAGCCCAGTTTTCCAACTTATTCTCTATAAATTTATTATTTTGGGCTTTTTGGGCATAAGTCTCTCTACATAGTGGGTTACGAGCTCAAATTTGGTCCTCACATATATAAATAAACTACATATTATTTAAGTGATATTTAAATATAAAAAGACTCCTTTAAAATTCTTGCCTTAGGCACCTTGATTGATGCTCACACCTAATTTTTAATATAAATGGACTCTATATTATCAATAAACTATAAATACTAATTTAATATTATATGATCCTATTTACAAACTTACACAATCTATTATTAATTCAAGAGTCTTGTAACTTAACTGATACCTGCTTATACACAAAGTGCTAGGGAGTCTAGAGGGAAAATGTTCATAGTTAAATTGAGTGTGCAAGTTAACGAGCTTGTTCACAAACACATTATTATGTTTGAGCTTGGTACATTTAGTAGTCATGCCTAAACTTGGCTCGAGCTTGGGTTGTTTGCTTGATGGACATAATCATTTTTTGAGTCGAGCTCAAGTTATTCATAAACAATCTTACCTGTGAACTTTTTTTTTTTGGTCAACACAGGGGGGTTTTACACTTTACTAATATATGTAAACCATTTTAAAAAACTTTTGATCAGGAAATGAAAAAGTGATTAATTTCTTTTTGATAATTTTTTTAATTTTTCATAAAACAATTTCTTAAATGGTTGATTAATTTATACCCGAAAGGAGTATAGTCATTGTAACTGACCAAAGTGCCCTTGAGATTGAGATATACTTTAAAATGTACGAACGATGCAGCAGAACTCGATCTGAACTCACATGGACTCCGTGTAACAAGGACAAAGAACCTTCCACCACTCACAGACTAGCAAGTGCACAGTAACTCACGACAATTACACAAAGCCCCAAACCAAAACCAAAACCAAAAAATTCCAAAATCCAAACAGAAAAAAGAAAGAAAGAAGCGGAAAAAAAAAAAAAAAACCAGAAACCCAAAATACACATACTCACAGATAAAGAGAGAGAGCTGGATTTCAGTCCGAGGCGAGCCATGATCGAGCTCAGGCACTCAAGCTCGATCGGGCCTCGAGCCACTTCGTCTCCGATGAAGCGCGACGGAGACTCTTCCCCTCTGATTCCGGAGAACTATCCCGACGACGACGAGGATCGCGATCGACATTCCTCCAAAGATCGCGACCGTCCGTTTTCATGGTACAATTTCCATTACTGGTGCCCCTTCTTCGGCGACGATTCTAGGGTTTCTCCCTACAACTCCAGGATCTCGCTTTGCTTGCTCTTCGTTATCGTCCTCGCTGGCCTGATTTCCGCTTTCTCGATCGTCAATCATTGGGTTAGTGCTCTCGTTTCATGTCATTTCTGGTTGTGTGCATTTTGGGGGATTCGGTTTGTGTTTCTGTGAAATTTTGTTTTTTTTTTTTCCCTCTACTTGTGCCCGTGTTTGGTTGCTCAGAAAATGTGGAAAAGATATGAGAATTTGGATTTTGGTTGGAATTTGAAAAAACCTACTAAATTAGTTACTGTTTAGTTTAAATTAATACTGTTATGAACGCTTTGTTTTCAAACATTCAGAGAACAGTTCAATTTTGACTGATTTGATTTTAGGAGATTAGGAAGCTAATCTGTATCAAGCTTTGTATTTTGTTTTTATTAACATTTATTGTAGTTAAATGCCAGGGACACACATTTTCACAACAAATTCTAATTGGGAAACTGAGAGTGGTAGGTAAAAAAATGATGTTAGTGGTGGGCCAGATGAGAACCAGTAATAGATTGCCACCTAAGCGACAATGTTATAGATATAGCACTTCTCTTTATTGTATGAATTTTGGGTGCTTTGGTGAAATTTGGATTGATCTGGAAAATTAGCTGTATGCGGATGGAGCTGAAAAATGATTATATACACTCACAGTTTACTGTTTAGGGTTATGTGCTTTGGTGCTTCTTCAATGAGATGTATTGTATTTGTGGTAAAACGTTGTTGCTGATCGGGTTTTGACTATCGTCGTAGTTTTAGTTTCTTTATGGTGTTGGCAATTCTGTTTACTGTATGGTCTGACTTCCGTAGATAATGAAATGCGTGAATTTATTATGAAAGAAAAGGTCGCTTGCACAAGGTAGCTCAATTGGTTGGCCTCATGGGAACCCCTCTGTGCCCATGAGGTCTCCCGTTCAACTCTTGGGATTACCTAATGCATGGTTCTTGCGGGCAGGGTTGTGTATCTACTATCTAGCATGTATAGAAAATTTTTAGCGTTGATAGTCTCAAATATATTCTTGTCTTCATAATCTGCATGGCTAACTTTGGTTTCAACTTATTGCAGAATGCCCCTTATTTGTGTAAAAAAGATGGCATTGTTCTTCACTGCCCACTTGTAAGTTCTCAAAGGATCTTCTTTTGGTTATTTCTTTCCTCATTGATCACATATATTCTTCGTATCTTTGCCAAACATTTATCTTATCTTTTATTTTTAGGTGAAGGAAGGTCCCTCACTCTGGGAGAATCCTTACTCAACAACCACATCTTGGAAGCCTTGTGCTGAGCGCCGTGATGGTGGACTATCAGGTAAATTTTGGGTTTGTTGAATAATACACATACACACACATATAATTATAATTTTTCAGTTTATACTTCTAGGGCCATGTGGAAGAGTTTATATTTGTGGAACTGAAGTAAGGATAGTGTAATTCAGGAAGTTGACTTCTAATTTTCCATTTTTCTATCTACTGTGAGATCTTTAATCCATTCATCTCACTTCTAACTAGTATAGTCAATATGCTTTGGGTGAAATTGGTCATAATTAGGGTGGATTGCTATTTAGTGTTCTGGGGGCTGTGGGATATTTGGAACAGAATCTAGCACTTAGTGCATTACTGGAATTCCCCAACTGCCATAATGCCTTGTTCTTTTGGATCCTTTTTTTTTTTTGTTATTATTTTTACCCCCTTGGAGAACTTCTCTGGGTTGATCTATAACTATATATGTGTAATTTTTTTTTTCTTTATGTCACACAGGAGACCTGGCCTGGGCCATATATTTGTTGCCCTATACACCCAAATCTATTATGAAGAAATATTTCTGATATGCGTGCCTTAAAGTTGTATGATGGAGTTAAAAGATGTGTTAAAATTAAAATTTGCATTTTAACAAAGATTGTGCCTATCTTGTTCATGTAAAAAAAGATCTGTTATGCTATTCTATTCTTCCTACCTTCTTCTGATATGGTTATTGCAACATTCTTGATTGCTAATTTCAAGTTTAGCTTCTCTTTTGCTGTTTATATGTGTTTCTTTTTATTCTAGCAACTTTCTTGCCTATTTGCAGATCTTCCTCCTGAAAACGAAACAAATGGCTATATATTCATCCATGCCGAGGGTGGTCTGAATCAACAAAGAATTGCTGTATGACTTCTTTTCTGCAAAATTGTAATCTGATCAAGAAATTCCCCCCTTTTTTTCCTTTGTATTGATTTCAGTCTATACATATTTATTATTCCCTTCTTCCTCCCATGCCTCTCTCTTTATATTTTGCTGCATATTTCATGGTTCTTCAATGTATTTGTGTTAAGAAAAGTTGAAGTGAATGAAATGGGTGAAAAGATGCATTAGTGTGGTATAGTATATGCATGTGATTAATTTAACATTATACCTCAGTGGGTCTTGAACCCACAATCTCACCCGTTACCTAGATCTTATAAGGGCAGGAGGTGCTAGTTGAGCTACTGCTTATTGGTAAAATTGAGGGAGTAATTGTGTAAGGATATAACTTAACTAATGGAAATGTAGCAACTAGTTTCGATGCATAAAATTGATTATTGAAGCACCATTTCTGTCAAGTTTATCTTTTAGACTCGCACTACTATAATTTATTGTGCCTTGCTTTGTAGCACATTATATATTTGGTCAAACTAGATTTTCTAAGTAATGTAGAGCTGTAATTTAAATTTTATGAATGTCTTTCTTATTATTTTGGGAATTGACATGTAAAAATAATGTTCAAAAATAATTTATGTGGACCACAAAATCCAAACATTTTTTAAAGAATACATAAAACAGTGGATTTTAGAGGTTCAAATTGTTACATATAAAGGAAGATTTTACCTTCATGGTAAAGATTTGAGGGGGCAATTATCTAAGGATATAACTTAACTAACAGAAATGGACCAACTAGATATGGGTTGCAAAAATTGATGATTGAAGTACCTTTTCTATTATGTTTATCCTCTTAGACCGGCGCTATGATTTATTGCCTAGCTTATCTTCATTGCACGTTATATATTTGATCAAACTAGATTTTCTTAGGGATGTGGGGCTGTAATTTGAAGTTTATGAGTGCCCTTTTATTATTTTTGGGAATTGATATATAAGAAAGCTATCAGGTTCTGAAATCATGCATGTGGACCACAAATTCCAAACAAATTTTTAAAGAATCACACACAAAAATAGGTTGTAGAGGTTCAATGGTTATATATAAAGGAAAATCATAATGTTAATTTTTCCCAAATAAATAAAAAAATAAAACCATAATACATGATGAGAAGAAGGAAAGGGAAAGTGTTGTCTTCATAGTGATTAAACTTTGTTGCATTTAACAGATTCTAAATATTTGATACTTGTGACTTGCCTCAATGGCATTAAAAAAAACTTCACCACTGTCATTTACATGATAGAACTTTCATGCTTTTTCGCTTGAAAATAGAAGTTTCATGCTATTACTAGGGTGACATGATATCAGGACATTCTTAAATTCTTTGGTTTTCTTCTGTGTGGCCCATTGAGCTATATTGACTTCTGTAAAGCATATACAGGTTTTGTGTGTTGTGCTAATCTATAATTAATGAACACTATGATCTTTTTCTAAATAAGGTCATGCACAGTGGATTACAGTTATTAAACCTAAGTGTAGTTATGGAAGCAGGGTTAAACTTTTCTGCTGTTTGCTTGTGAGTCATGGTGTAGTTTAATATTATGTTTCCCATGTAAATTTAAAATTTGTATCAGTTCAGTTTTCATTTATTTCTGTAAAGCTTTGCCGTATATTTATAATTAAATGACTGATAGCTTTCTAACAATTTACTTATGGTGAATCTTTCATGTGTGCAGATATGCAATGCAGTTGCAGTGGCTAAAATAATGAATGCTACCTTAATTTTGCCAGTGTTGAAGCAAGACCAGATTTGGAAAGACCAAACGTGAGACATCTTGATTGATACTGTTATACATTTCTATGTCTAAAATACTCATCTAGTCACATAATAAGTATAGATAAATAATTGGAGTGTATAATCCTGATAGTAATGGTCCCTGTTTCTGATATATTTCATGAGAATTGAAACTTAAAAATTTCTGCTTCAAATTTTTTCTTTTATCTGGCATAAAAAGCGAACAATAATTTTGTCATTAGAGAACATTTTGTGATTGTAATATCACGTTTATCAGGATTACACCTCTGACAATAGCAAGAAATATATCTTTTTCAATAAAGTAAAGAAAACACAAGTGTAGTCTTAACATTGACTCTCTACAAACCCTGATCTGTACTTTGGCTGATATCATTATCTATGTCACCATATATTCTTGGAAATCCCTTGCTTCTATGTTTCAGACTTTAATATTTTATCTTTTAAGTCTTTTGAAGTTTCACATTATAAAAACCTTGTGAGAAATCTGTCAGACTAAAATGATGCGCATGTATCATTTTGCCTCTCAAGAGTTGTCTTTTTCTCATTCATAGACAACAAAATCTTAAGAAATTATGCTGTAATCATGTAGTATTTAAAACCATTCCCAAAACAGCTAATAAATTTAATTGCTTTTGATGTGAGAGACTCAAATAGATATATATTTCAATTTAGTATTATTCAATTTTGCAAGTCATTTGTATTTTTGGTCAATTGTATTTTATTTTTAGGTCCTAGTATGTAATTAGTTATTAGTATTTTTACTTCAATAAGCCACTTAGAATTATAGTTTAGTATTCCTACTTAAGCAAAGTATGTACTCCTATCAAAGGGAGATTATTTTGATGAATAAAGTCTCTATTTAAATTGTCCCATAGCTTGGTGGTGACTCTAGTTGTTTTTTATGCTTGGTACTGACTTCAAGTAGGCCTTGGGGTTGACTCCTAGGTTCCTATCCTTTATTTTCCCGCTTTTTAACTTTTCTGTTGCATCGTTCTGGTTGTGTTCTACCGATTTGGGTTTTCAAAGGCTCTGTTCAAATATCTGTGAGTGTCAGCCTCTCAAGTGATGACATGACAGTAATGGCACTGTATGACCTGACTGGTTCTCATGACGGGTTGTCACTCAGCGACGAGAATTTAAGTTGAGAGGCGATTCAGGCAACCCTGATTGCAGTTCTTCCTATATACTTTGCTTACATTGGAATATTGAACCCTAATTCTAATTGGTGTAAGAAACCCTAATTGCGTCATTACAAAAATAACCTTGCTTCTAGAAATTACAAGACTAATAGCCTAATTAAATACCATGACCTAAAATTAAAATACCATTGACCAAACACACAAAAGATTAGCAAAATTAAATAATGCTAAATTAAAATAAATATCTATTTGAGTCTTCTGCATAGTTGGATGGAGAGGAATTCATGATCTAAAATATAATTCGGTCCCCAAATTCCATTTCTTCCATTTTTGGTAGAAAATAACAACTGCGTTTATGCAATTCTTTTTGGAATCAAAGGGAACTCCTGGTTCCATGTTTAAATTCAAGGGTTCCTACACCTTTGATTCCTCACTAGGAAGCAGTCCATTTATTTCCAGTCTACTACATGACAGATGCACCTCTATTATCCTCACCACTCCAAGGATACCTTCAACTGCTATCACCACACCAGCAGTTAAATTTCCTACCCCAGTGGAACTTACACTACTATCATCTATAGCCCTCATGGCTGCCAGTCAGACTACCATCACAATTATATACACGAACACCACTACCAAATGCTGCCTTCTGCTTCCAATATCATTAGTGCCAGTGCTTATGTGACCCTTTTTTTTTCTTTCTCTAAAGCCTTTAAAATAAACTCCCCAGCAGAACTGTTTCCATTGCACCCACCACAACCACTCTCAACTTCACAGATGAGTGCGTTGGAAGATTAGATTGCTTAATTCCGTGAGACTTTTAATTCATTCACTCAGTACAGATCATAGTCTTCACTTGAATTTTATGTAACTCAAAAGAAATTTTGCCGTATGAAATTTCAATGCATCTTCTAGAGGAACCCCACTTATAATTTGATTTCAATTGGCCAACGTTTATTGATATTACTTATAAAAAAAAAAACCCTTTATTGATATTATGAAGTTCTGCTCAATCATCATGTCCAAATAGTTCCTTTTATTGCCATTGTTCTATTTTGATCATTAGTATTGTCTCTCAGAGCTAAATTGAGCAAATTCCCCCCTAAAAAACAGTTGGTCAATGGATACCATCACGTCATTGAGCACTGCATGGTAATGTGTTTTTTCAGGAATGCCTATCTTTACTTTTCTTTTTAAATTTCTGCAGGAAATTTGAAGACATCTTTGATGTAGATCATTTCATTGACTACCTGAAGCATGATGTGCGAATCGTCCGTGATATCCCTGATTGGTTTACTGACAAATCAGAGCTTTTCACAAGTATAAGGTTTGATTGCTTCCTATGATTCTGATTTAGAGCCATTAACAAATACAATAACCCGAATAAAACATATATTCTTCCTCTGCAGGATTCCATAAATTGTTTTCTTTGATCTTTTACGCTAGACAAAATGCGGTTATCAGTCAAATATATTTTTGCACTAAATATATAATTTTATTTATATCTTTGGATGAAATTTTTCATTTGGATTTTTGTACTAATTGAAAAATAAATTTGAAATTGTTGTTGCTTTTACTAGTGACCATAGAGGGAATTGAAAACTTTTTCACATAGGACTTCAAGATAGTTTATTTAAGGTTTTACTGAATACAAAATGCCCGGATTGACCTTATGAATTATAAGGTCAACATTTATGAACAAACTTAACATTATCTTGATGTTTAATTTATGCCAATTGCTTATGACTTGTTTTGATTGCAAAATTGTGTTATGTTATATAGACGGACAGTAAAAAACATTCCTAAGTATGCACCAGCACAATTTTACATTGATAATGTTCTGCCCCGAATCAAGGAGAAGAAGATAATGGCACTTAAACCTTTTGTTGATCGGCTTGGGTAAGTCATGAGTGTTTTTTGTCTATGTTTTACTGCGCAGTTCTGGATTTATCCAAAAAAAATGTAATGATTGTCACATGCAATGATCTGGGTTCAGGTATGACAATGTTCCTCAAGAAATCAACAGGCTAAGGTGCAGGGTGAATTATCATGCTCTGAAATTTCTTCCTGAGATTGAGCAGATGGCTGATTCACTGGCATCAAGGATGAGAAACCGTACAGGCAGTTCAAATCCTTACATGTATGTGAAATTGGTTGTGAAGGTTTCTGAACAATATTCTGGGTCTTGCTAGTACCCAACTGTACTAACAATTTACCTTAAATAATAGGGCTCTTCATCTTCGGTTTGAAAAAGGGATGGTAGGCCTATCATTTTGTGATTTCGTGGGAACAAGGGAGGAGAAAGCCAAAATGGCAGAATATAGAAAGAAGGAATGGCCTAGACGTTATAAGGTGACCTGGAATGATGACACTTTGATTGGCTTCTGGGAGAGAAGTTAATAGAAACAATTTACCAAATGTTTCTCATCTTGTGGTGATTTGATATGCAGAATGGTTCCCATCTCTGGCAATTGGCCCTGCAGAAGCGGAAGGAAGGACGATGTCCTCTTGAGCCTGCAGAAGTGGCTGTGCTTCTCCGGGCAATGGGCTATCCTAAGGAAACTCAAATTTATGTAGCTTCGGGGCAGGTCTATGGTGGACATAACAGAATGGCGCCCCTCAGGAACATGTTCCCAAACCTGGTAAAGTGGCAGTTGTTTGGAATAATCCCCTCACCCCACTCGTCATTCCCTCTCTTCCCCCTCTCATGGATGGCATTTAGGGGGGAAAAAAAACTTTGAAAGTATCACATACGTAATAAGTCTTGGATCATGAAGAATTTAAAAGTTGAGAACTTCTAAGAAATTATATGTCGTGGTAGCTAAACAACTTTTTGTTTCTGTTGGCTTGGTAAGAAATTGATTGGGTTGAGTGAGGGAAGATTTTTAAATTGTCCATTTTTTTTATCCTTTTCTTAATTCATTGTTCATTTTGAGTGTTTATGACAGGTTACAAAAGAGGAGTTAGCGACTAAGGAGGAGTTGGCTGGTTTCAGGAAGCATGTTACAAGCTTAGCAGCCCTAGACTTCTTGGTCTGCTTGAAGTCTGATGTATTTGTGATGACCCATGGAGGCAACTTTGCTAAACTGATAATTGGGGCACGCAGGTACATGGGCCACAGTCAAAAATCTATAAAACCGGACAAGGGGCTTATGTCTAAATCTTTTGGAGACCCTTACATGGGATGGGCCAACTTTGTAGAGGATGTGGTTGTTACCCATCAGACACGGACTGGATTGCCGGAAGAGACCTTTCCCAACTATGACCTCTGGGAGAACCCCCTGACTCCTTGCATGTGTAAAGCCTGACCACAAGGATTTATATACACGAATGTTTCTCACTAAGATTTATTTGGAGCATCTCCAATAACCTAAACATTCTCAATCGAAAATTGGAGACTTATCCCACCCCTAAAGAAAAGTCTGCATGGAGTGGCTAATACAGTTTTGAGGTGGGAGACTTACGATATGCATTGGAGGTACAGTAGCCCGCAGGAGAGAAGTTTTAACAGAATCTTTTGGGGGCTCTCATTGTAAGATCGTTGGTTATATCCTCTTTTAAGAGATGCGGCAGTTTTGACTTCAGAACGTTGTATCATTTTTTTACCAGTTTTTGGTACAAAAGCACTAGATAATTTCTTATGTATCATTTGAAATCATGTAAATTTTAAGTTTAGTGTGACAGATGTCCTTTACTAATGCAACTCTTGCAAGTGAAAATGCACAGACAATCCAAAGCAACCTGTTAATTCAGCTCTTGAGCTTTCTTGCATTTTTCCTCCAGGTTTGTCTTCTCCAGATTGTGCTAGTCCAAGTTTTACAAAAAGCAACTTGTTCAGAAATAAGGACTTGAATCTTAGAGGAGGTTTTACAGGGGATTATTTGTTGGTGATTGTGGTGCTTTGATTTCTTTACTAGTTCACATTCGTTGTTAGTTCTTGTAGCTTTATTGGTGAATATGGTATAGAGGGCAGACCGGCAGAATCATATATGGTAGAATGCACCTGTACAGGGTTGGAAGGGTTAAAGCCATAACAGTGTTGCTACTCTACAGCTCAGTAAACTCAAAAGAGTTGACGAAAAAAAAAAATGCCAATCCTAGGATTCTTATCCAAGGCACATCTGTTACCAAAGCTCCATCATCCTTTATTTTCTAACTTAAGCATTAGAAAGGTTTTGGCCACCACATCAATGTTATTCTGATAGTATATACATTGCCTAGTATAGCCGTGCAATCAACTGTGATTATCATCAGCAAGTGGTACGAGAGTGTAAAATGCAAGACCCAATCCTTTTGCAGATTCCAAGTCATCGAAGAGCTGTGGAAATAATTGTTCCTTCGCCTTGAAAGGCATTTGCTTTATTTGAGAGTCAATATTGGGGAGGAAAAAAGGTTCTGCATGGTGGATTTGATTAGAACGAGCCTGAGGAGGCTATAAAGGTATTCATGGAATTGCAAGAAGCGAAGAAATGGTTGGTTTGATTGAAAGGAATCCATGGCATATTGTGTAAAGAGACCAAGAAAATTGTAGTAGTAATATGGGAATATTAACAATTTAACATGTTACTATTGACGCCATTTCCTAATTATGAAGTCATTTAATAGACAGGTGTGTAACTTGGATATATTTAAAGATCAACCACTAGGGTTTAGAAGGATAACCTGGTGGTTCTAGCTCTTCTTGTGGTGTCTGGGCAATGGGGTAGAACCAAAATAAAATAAAAATCTACTTGAATTTCTTTGAACTTCAATCACAAATTTTGCAGGGAGGGCTTATAAAACCATGTATGCGCATGCAAGAATTTTTTTAACAATACATTCATGACTTTTTTTTTTTTTTCAACTTTCTAATTAATCTCTAATTTTTAATTTTAATATTTATTGCTGCTTTGTAAATCAATTGTATTAGCTGGTTGAGAATTAAGACTTAAATCCCCTTTTGGTCATTTACTTGGGGTTGAAGAGCGAGATGATGTTTGAAGAGTAAGACGAAGATGGGATTGGGGTTGTGGTTCAGAACACATCAGGTGAGGTTATGGCGGCTCAATCAAAAAAAAATTAAAAAACCTTCATCAGTTGAGATTCTGGAGATGTTAGCTGCAAGACAAGTTGTGCAGTTTGTGAAGGAGATAGGTCTTAATCACTTATGTTTTGAAGGAGACTCTTAAGATTGTTGTCAAAGCTCTAAGGGGTGGAGATATGTTCTCATCTTCTTTTGGTCATTTTCTTAGAGACAACTTCCATGTGAAGTTATTCTTTCTCTCATCTTGTGAAGCAAGGTAATGTTGTTGCTCATTTCTTAACTTAGAGAGAAAGACGTTCTTTTCTAATTTTAGCTTGGATGGAGTCTATTCCATCTTATATAAATAAATTTGTTACAATAATATTTAGATTGATAATTTTTCCCAAAAAAAAAAAAAAAAAAAAATCCCCTCTCCATTTGATTTAGTGATAGCTCCCTCAACCATTTTGGTCTCTCTCTCTCTCTCTTTTTTTTTTTTTTTTTTTTTTTTTGACTTCCCTAATAGATGAAAGAAGTGAAACTTATAAAGGTGGTGTCCTCTAAACTCTTGTACTACTATGCCTGGAGTTAAATGAAATATCTTTTTTATTTTATTTTTGAGAGAGTTTAAATGGAATATATATATTTTTTTATAAAGAGCTTTAATATATGACATCCACTCTTGATGATAAAAACATTAATAGGTTTTTGGTATAAACGGGAATTGAATTCCAAATCTCTTATTCAACAATAAGAGACTTTACCAGTTAAATTAATTAGAACCTACTAAATGAAATATCTACATAGATTATTATCCACTCATAAAAAAAAAAAAAAAAAGGACTGTATTTGGTACTTTTTTTACTATGTTTCGAATCAAATGAAATATGTGGACTGATTCTTTTGTTAACAATAATTGGAATATAAATATTAGTTATAGGCTTATAGCTAGAGTTTCGTTTGGGATTTATAATTGAAATATGTATATTAGCTAAAGTTTGGTTTCGGATTTCTGAATAATAAGCTAAAAAGGAGGATAAAAGTATGAAATATATATATATATATATATATATATATATTTAAAAAAAGGGAAGTTTACAAAAACTAAAACCATTACATTGATAGAACAATTCAAAAAATAAAAAATAAAAAAATGATAAGCTTAAAAGAGTCCTCTATTAAAAAAAAGTGAGTTGACGAGAACAATTCAATAAAAAAAAAAAAAAAATTGAAAAGAATAAAAGCGGTTTCTTAAAAAAAATGTTTACAGAAAATAGTAAAAATATTTATAAAAGCAATGGTTGAGAGAACCAAAAAAATTGTAGAGGAAAAACAAAAAATCACATCAACAGAAGTAATGAAAAAGGACTATTAAGGAAATAGCATAGAGTATGACCTTAATTAGATAGGGGTAGAAACAGAATGCAAGAAAATAAAATACGTGGTCGATCTTAACTAATTTGTTGAGAATTAATAGTTGATTTCAATATTTTGGGACAAAAACTTTGTTTGTTTGTTGTTGTATTTATAAAAGCAATACACCTGACACAAATTTGATTAAAATTTTTATATTAGAATACAAAATTATGATAAGAAGATCAAAATAATGAAAATAAAATTTAAAATTTTGGTAATAGAATTCTAGTAGGGGTAGAATTTTAAATTTCTTGAAATTTATATAATAGAGTTTTATCTAAAGTGAAGTATTTTAATTACTAAGAATATAAGGATTTGTAGCGGAGAAAAGATAACCACTTGACGCAACACTACTTCTAGGCAAAAAAAAAAAAAAAACAAAAAAAACAAAAAAAACAAACAGAGAGACGTTTATGGTTGTGATTGTATATGGAGTTATATATTATATTATTAAGCATTTATTATAATTGAATATGATTTACTAAGATTTTAATGAATAGATGATTTAAATATGGAATGGAATTTAAAAAGGTTTTAATTAATAAAGGATATTAGAATCATTAATAACATTCTCTTTAAGTAATAGAATAAGAGTTTGGTTTACTTCAAGTACTCTTTGAATTGGAATCTCTTTTTATTTTAATGAGAAACTGTCATATCACATACAAATTAAATGAAAAGTGAGGATTAAAACCCACTACTAGGGGTGGCAATTCGTGTTCGTGTGTCGGGATCGTGTTGTGTTAACTTATGAGTATTCGACTATATAGGTCAATACTAACCCGACATGTTTATTAAACGGGTTAAGATTTCTCAACCTTAACACAATTTATTTATTAAACGAGTCAGTCGCGTTAACATGTTTATTAGATTTTATCAAAATGAAAAAAAAAAATTATGAAAAAACAAAAAAATAAATATTTTTAATGTAAAATTTAGAACTAACGAGAAACTACGTCACAAATAATCATTCAAAACTAAAACATATCCTAATATTACAAATAATCAATCAAAACTAAAACATATCCTAATATCACAAATAATCAATCATAATATGTCAAAGAAAATAAACCACAACAACTAATAAGTTCATATAACTAGAGTTTGAAGGGCATATTGGTAAAATGTCATTTAATTAAACGGGTCAGATATGTCAAACGGATTCTATGCATTCAACACTAACCTAACCCATTTATTAAACGGGTCAGACGTGTTAACTCAAATATGACATGAACCTGTTAACCCTGGACCCGTTAAGCCTCAACCCAAAACCTGCTAATTTCATGTCGTGTTGTTGGGTTCATGGGTTGTGTCTAATTTTGCCACTCCTACCCACTACCACTTATTATTGTATATTTAAAATAACAGGAAATGTTTAATTAATTAAAAAAGTACTAGAGATAAGCCAAACTCATAGAATAAATAGTTTCATATACAAATTAAATACAACTACAATAAATACTATGCGGCATCCAATGCTTAGGCCCACCTAATCCCGGATCTTCGCTACAAGAGCACAACGCATGGGCCCAGCCCCCACTCGCCCAAAAGCCCAATATTTATTTACGCAGGCTGGCGGCCCAAGCCTCATTGCGAAAGACATGTTCGGCAGAACTTTACCAAGCATACGAGGAAAGATCGACGAACAGCACATCATCCTCATTTGCCCGACTGAATTCCTCTAACATCGCCGCCGAGCTATCCACAGGAGTGGGCACCAAGTTCCAAAGCCATCTAGACTTAATTTCCCACTTATCATCACCCTTACTGGACCTCCCATAGCACTAAATACGCACTGTCTTTGCCGAGCTATCCACAGAAATAGACATCAAGTCCCAAAGCCACCCAAACTTGATCTCCCATTTACAGACGACCCTACTGGACCCCCCGCCGCACTAACTGTGAGAGCATTGAAAACTTATCCCTGAACTTCGAACTATAAATAGAAGAGAAGGATAAGATAGAGGGGGTTGGAAGGGGAGCAGGAGCGAACAAAGAATAGAAAGGTCAAGTAGAAAACATCTGGAGGGAGGAGGAGGTAAGGCATCGCTAAAGAGGAGAAAAGTGATCTCATTGGGCCTCTAGTTGGAGAACGACCCAAAGTAGGAAATTCTAGCCTAACATATAAATAAGTTGTGAGCCCAAGTGGGGCTTGGTCCATCAGTCCCATTTGCGTCCCGCACAATTGGCGCCGTCTGTGGGAATCTCCTACGTTGCTGTGGTTCAGTTGAGGCTCGCACATGAATAGATGTCCGGAAGACGTTCGGGGAGTGACGCTGAAAGTGGCTCTGTAGGATCCTCTCGGGGGTCGTCCTAGCGAGAACGAAGGCAGAAGGGGCGCGAAGACAGGCATCATGAGCGTGCAGAAGAAAGTCCTAGACTCGGAGAGGGCTCGTACCAAACGCAACGGACGGTATCCGGTGCTTCGGGGCATATGCGGTTTGACGAAAGAGACGAAGAGCGTGAACGGTTGCGTAGGTTGGTGAGAGATTTAGAGTTTGAGGTAGAAGACAGGCATCAGAGACTGGGCCAGGACAACCGAGCAAGAAGACCAGGTGCCGGGGAAGAACGACAGGGAGCGGGGTCCGATCAATCTGGATATCGCTGTCGTCGAGAGTGCTCACATTCGCAAGAATCCCACTTACGCAGGGGCCAGCATCGAGAACGCTCACATTCGCAAGAATCCCACTTACGCAGGGGTCAGCGTCGAGATCGCTCACGTTCGCGGGAGTACGCCGACCGAGGCTCGGATTCTCCGGAAGAAAAACGGCCCCACAACGCGGCTATGGACGCGATGAGCCGCGCATTACACCAAGCTGCTCGGTTGCCGTTCTCAACTGACATCGAGCACGCCTCAATGCTGGACAGATTCACGCGCCCCCCGTTTAACTCTTATGATGGGAAGACGGACCCGGTGGAGCATGTCAGCCACTACATCCAAATGATGTTGTTGCATACCTGGAATGATGCGCTGATGTACAAGATATTTCCCTCGAGCCTGGGCCCACCGTTCTCAGATGGTTCAATGGTTTACAGAAGGGTTCCATCCGTAGTTTCGCCGAGTTAATACAAGAGTTCGGAGTCAGATTTGTTACTTGCAGCCGTGTACCACAACCGGTAGATGCACTACTGTCCATGAAAATGAGGGTGGGGGAAACCCTTCGTAGTTACGCCAGCCGATATTGGGAGCTTTACAACGAGATCGGTGGAGGGAATGAAAAAATTGCTGCGAGTACTTTTAGGATGGGATTGCCCGAGGATTCAGGTCTGAGAGAGTCATTGACTAAGAAACCTCCCGAGGACATGAGATAGCTAATGAGGAGCATCGAAGAATATAAACGGCTAGAGTATGACCGGCTGCAAAGCAAAGGTAAAGCGCCAGTAATAAATCATCCCTGGTAGAATAGTTTCCCACTAAGGATACGAGGGAACATGAGGATTCAGGAACCAAAGACGCCGGCAGGGGAGGTAAATGTGGCATTCAAAGAGCTAGTGCATAAGATTTTGGACAAGATTAAGCATCAACCCTACTTTAGATGGCCGAACAGGATGGGTGGCGACCCCACGAGAAGGAACCAGAACTTGTACTGCACTTACCATAAAGATAAAGGACATACCACCGAGCAATGCCGAGTACTGAAAGACCACCTTCGGCAGCTGGCTAGAGCTAGGTATTTTAAGGAGTTTGTGACGGACGCAGAGGACCAAGGGACGGGGCAAGGCGCTCTGCATAGGGGCAACTTACTCCCATCCCCTCTCGGGATAATTGAAGTCATTCACGCACTGCCCAAGAAATGTTCCACGGCAAGAAGGAAAGGGGTGTGGAATTTAGCACCAACAGAGGAAAGTCAGGACGGGCTGTCGTCCAGGAAGAGGATGAATCTCACCAAGGAACCAATCACCTTCGATGATAGCGATTTAGAGGGAATGGTCCAACCACACGACGACGCGTTAGTAGTCAATGCCTGGATAGGCGGTTTCTTGGTAAAAAGGGTGATGATAGATCAGGGAAGCGGGGCTAACGTGATGTATCCGGACTTGTTCCGAGGACTTGGATTGAGGAGTGGAGACCTCTCCGAGTATGGTACCCCCTTGGTCGGTTTTGACGGCAAGGTTGTGATCCTTGAAGGGCAGATCTCTTTGCCCGTGAATATGGAAGGTAAGGAGATGGTGGTGACCTTTATAGTGGTAACATCCTTCTCCCCGTACACTGCAATATTAGGAAGACCATGGATTCACGAAATGGGGGCTATCCCGTCCACTTTGCACGTGAAGGTGAAGTTTCCCACCGAGCAAGGTGTTACTGTGGTAAGGGGAAGCCAGCAGATGGCGAGACAGTGTTTGGTTGCATTAGTTGACTGGAGGAAAGAAGTGATCAAACGGGGGAAGAATACCGAGAAAGAGGAAGCGCAGCGAAATGACCCGTTATAGCAACTACAGAGTCCCCGAGGTGAGAAAGGGGACAGATGTGCCGAAGAGATGATGAAAGTACGAATACTCCCGTACTCCGACAGGTGTTTTCATATAAGGAAAGGTATGGATGATGAGGATAAGGTAAAAATGTTGTTACTCTTAATGCAAAACGTGGACGTGTTCGCTTGGAACCCTTATGAGGTGCCTGAGGTGGATCCCAAATTCATTGTTCATAGACTTAATGTTGACTCTCGCATCCGCCCAAGAAATAGAGGCCGAGGAGATCGTCCAAGGAGCATGCCGAGGCAATAAAGGAAGAGGTCCAAAGGCTGAAGGAGTCTGGGGCAATAAAGGGAACTTATTTCCCAGAGTGGTTGGCAAACACTGTCGTAGTAAAAAAGAAGAACGACAAGTGGAGGGTTTGCGTGGATTTCACAGATCTGAACCGAGCATGTCCAAAAGACCCATCCCCAGTGCCTAAGATTGATCAGTTGGTCGACGCCACATACAGTCACCCTAGGATGAGTTTTTTAGATGCTTTTCAGGGGTACCACCAGATCGCCCTGGCACCCGAGGATCAGAAAAAACAGCATTAATCTCCCCAGAAGCTAATTATCGTTATACAGTGATGCCCTTTGGGCTAAAGAAGGCCAGGGCCACTTACCAACGAATGATGACAACGATGTTCCGCGACAAAATAGGATGCACGGTAGAGGTGTACATTGATGATATGGTGGTAAAGAGCAAGTAGGAGCTGCAACACACGGACGATCTCCGGGAAGTATTCGAAGCACTTAGGCGACACAAGCTGCGCCTTAATGCTGAGAAGTGCACGTTTGGCGTGGGGGCTGGAAAATTCTTGGGATATCTGATCACGAGCCGGGGAATAGAGGTCAATCCCGATCAAATCGAAGCAATAAAGAGGCTGAATCCACTGAGCAATCTGAAGGAGGTACAGGTTTTGACCTGGATGTTGGCAGCTCTTAACCGATTCATCTCTAAATTCGCGGATCGTTGCCGCCCATTTTATCAGCTTTTGAAGAAATGGATAGGATTTTTGTGGAACGAAGAGTGCGACAAAGCTTTTTGGGATTTGAAGGATTACTTGGCAAGGGCACCCATGCTAGCCGCGCCAGAGCCTGGTGAGGATTTATTTATATACCTGGCAGTATCTGACCACGCCGTGAGTGTCGTGCTGCTGAAGGACAGGGGGATCCAACAACCCGTGTATTATATCAGCAAAACCTTGGTCGATGCCGAGAAGAGGTATTTGCCTCTGGAAAAACTTGTGTGGCCCTGATCCATGCCACGAGGAAGTTGCCACATTATTTCCAGGCCCACACGTTTTATGTGTTAACCGAGTACCTTTTACAGTCACTTTTGAGAAGATCTGACTTCACGGGACGAATAGCGAAATAGGGGACTCGGCTTGGCTCTTTCGACATACGGTACTGACCTCGACATTCGGTGAAGGGCCAGGTCCTTGCAGATTTTGTTGCTGAATTCTCGCCCAGGAACAGCGGAGAGATGATCTACCATGTAGAGGCTCGCCCGTGGAAGGTATTTGTGGACGGGGTCTCTAGTGCCCTGGGAACTGGTGCCGGGATCGTTATTTTTTCTCCTGAAGGGATTCGGCTGGAGCACTCTTTTAGATTGGGATTCAAGGCCTCTAACAACGAGGCCGAGTATGAGGCCTTGCTCACCGGACTAAGATCAGTACTGGAGTTAGGTGCTCGGAACGTGGAAGTATATTCAGATTCTCGGTTGGTTGTCAACCAAGTCCAGGGAAATTTTGAAGCAAGAGATCCTCGGATGAAAGCATACTTGTGCGTGGCAAAGCTGATTATAAACAAGTTTGTCGCGGTGAAAGTATCCCAAGTGGGACGGGTGCAGAACAGGCACGCCGATTCCTTAGCCATGCTAGCGTCGTCAAGCGTCAAGGATGTGCCTCTGCTGATCAGGGTAGAGCTTATAGCCGAACCAAGCATTCAGATTTCCGATAGCATTGCCGTTAGGGTGGATAATGTCACCACAGTTTCATCGTATTCACCGTGTTGGATAGATCCTACCATTGCTTTCCTAGCCGAGAATAAAGTCCCAGAGGATCAAAAGGAGGCCGGTAAGATACGTAGGACCGCAGCTCGATATTGGTTGTCAGCAGACGGCAAGTTGTACCAAAGGTCTTTCGATGGACCGTACCTTTTGTGTTTGCACCCCGAGAAAGTGCCTCAGATTCTAGCTGAGCTGCACGATGGGGTATGCGGGAGTCACGTGGGGGGGCGTTCACTGGCACATCGGGCGATGACCCAGGGATTTTGGTGGCCAAAGATGCAAAGGGACGCTGTTGAATATGCTCGCAAATGTGAACGGTGCCAAAAACATGCCCCCTTAATTCACCAGCCTGCCGGTCAACTCAATCCGATCAGTTGCCCGTGGCCATTTGCACAATGGGGGCTGGATATTCTTGGTCCATTTTCATGGGCTACAGGTAACCGCCGGTTCGTGGTTGTTGCCGTCGATTACTTCACCAAATGGGCGGAGGCCGAGGCCCTGGCGAATATCCGGGATACAGATGTAAAGAAGTTCGTGTGGAAGAATATAGTGACGAGGTTTGGGGTGCCGGAGTCGTTAATATCCGATAATGGGTTGCAGCTTGACAGTAGAGCTTTCCGCACCTTTTGCGAGGATCTCGGCATCAAGAATAGGTACTCTACCTCGGCGTACCCTCAGATCAATGGTTTAGCAGAAGCTACAAACAAAGTAATCTTGAACGGATTGAAGAAAAGACTGGACGGTGCTAAGGGGAGATGGGCCGAGAAGTTGCCGAACGTCCTTTGGACTTACCGAACTACCCCCAGGAGATCCACAGGGGAAACCCCGTTCTCCTTAACCTACGGATCGGAGGCCGTTATACCAACCGAGGTAAACTTATGTAGTGCACGGGTCGCAGGGTTCAACCTCGCCCAAAACCAGGAGATGATGGTCGGACTCTTGGATAGATTGGAGGAATACCGTGAGGCAGCCACCGTGCGACTCGCAGAGTATCAGCAAAAGCTCGCCAGGAGATACAACCAAGGTATAAGAACCAGGGAGTTCAGCGCGGGAGACTTAGTCCTAAGAAAGGCAGTAGGGAGTATGCGAGATACCAATGCCGGGAAGCTGGCCCAAACATGGGAAGGGCCTTACAGGGTTACCGCCATCGCCGGTGCGGGGGCATATTACTTGGAAGACCTAGACGAAAGACCTCTGCCGCGGCCGTGGAACGTTCATAATTTGAGAAAGTTCTATCACTGATCGGTCGTATAACGAGTAAAAAGATGTTTGAAGTACCGCAATTATATCAAGCTAATGAAAATGGCGATGTTTATTCATATTGATTACTGTTATTCCATTTACCGAGAAGGTATAAACCTTATAATATTTACCCTAAGGACAGAAGCCTGACTCTCGGCTCGATCTACATCGCCGAGCAGGTGTAAACCTTATAATATTTATCCTAAGGATAGAAGCTTGGCTCTCGGCTCGATCTACATCGCCGAGCAGGTGTAAACCTTACAATATTTATCCTAAGGACAGAAGCCTGGCTCTCGGCTCGATCTACATCGCCGAGCAGGTGTAAACCTTACAATATTTATTATAAGGACAGAAGCCTGACTCTCGACTCGATCTACATCGCCGAGCAGGTGTAAACCTTACAATATTTATCCTAAGGACAGAAGCCTGGCTCTCGGCTCGATCTACATCGCCGAGAAGGTGTAAACCCTATAATATTTAACCTAAGGACAGAGGCCTAACCCTTCCAAAGCAGGAAGCCGGTGAGCGAGCCAAATCCCCGTCTTATGACGAAACATGACTCGACTTAACGGCAATTATCGCACAAGCATAGAACAAAAAAAAAAGAAAAAAGAGAAATAATGAAAATTAATTCAAAGCTAAACCATTATAAAAACTATGAAATCACTGTCTCGGCCACAAAACAAGACGGCCATTTAAGTACCAAGATCGGCAGAAAATTAAATTGTTTAATCACCACAACCCGGTGACATGGGCAAACCAACCAAACAACAAATAAAAAAAACGGTAAAGAAACTCTTAAAACAAAGGGCCAAAGTTCGGTAATCAAGAGGCAGAATCTGCAAGTTCTTCTCGGGCTTCAGACTCGGTGGGTTGCTGCTGAACAGAATTTTGAAGGGGGACCTGGCCGAGCTGATCTCCAGAACGAGGATGGCTAACCACTTCTGGTTCCTCCATCTCCACATGGGAATTAATCTGCTCCACCAATTCCCTCAGACTGGTAGTTTCTTCCTCATCAGCAATTCCACCGGTGTTCGGCGGACCTGGTGCTGGGATCGGAAATGGAATTTGGCAGGGATTCCTCAAAGGAGAGTCCTCAGGGACCCCCATGGCCTGCAGAGCGGCCAACCAACCCTCCTCAAAGCCGAGTCGTCGAGCGTCTTGTATGACCGGTTCTGTCGAATTTTTCGCATCCGCGAATCCTTCCTGGTACCACTTGTTCTCATTCTCCTCCAAAGCCGCTCTCATATCAACCAGCTCCTCCGACCGCGCATTGAGTTTTCTCTCGGCGTCCCCCAACCTGAGCTCGGTCTCCCCTAGCTGGACCGGCAGTTCCTTGTATTTCTTCTCCGTGGTCACCCTTGCCTTCTCTGCCGCGATAGCTTTCTTCTCAGATGTTGCAGCGGCCATAGCTCTTTCCTTCGCATTCACCTCGGCCACGTCCTTTAGGGCTTTCTCTCGGCCAGCATCCTTTGCCAGATCTGTGACACGCCTATCGAGTATATATGCCAGTTGTGCTGCCTGACAAAGCATATGGACGGGCATTAAAAAAAAAAAAAAAAACTTACCGCAACAGTGTGCCATTGCAGCCGTCTCCCCATTGATTCGTCTGTGCCTTCTTCGAAGGCACGCATGTCCTCGGGCAACAGAAGGCCGCGCGCTAAGGTCTGGGCGATGTGACCACCGGCCCCCTTTCCCCAGACGTGCACACATGCATCCGAGGGAAGAGGTTTGCCGTCCAGCATAAATGAGGGCTGCCACGCAGGTACGGCACGAGAAGAGGACGCCATGTTTAGCCCGGTCTTGGTCGTGGGTTCACGAATCACAATGCCGCTGGATGGCCGAGGGGGAGTCTTTGACGGCACATCACTCGGGCCGACTTGAGTTTGATCGGTTATGCGCGGCCTTTTTCTCTACCGAACAGGAGCAGTCTGTGGTGGAGGAATGGTTTGGATGCGGCCTTGGGGTTGTTCTTGCTCCTGCTGATGCCCGGCAGGCCGGGCTCTGGGAATAAAGCGACTGATCGACATCATCTTCCGAGTCACCATATCTTCGCCTAGGTTGTATTCGGTTTCAGGAAATCCTAGAGATTCGCCAACTACTTCGGTATCCGGGGTTGGAGGTTCTTGATCAACGTGAGCTTCTTGTTGGACTGGGGCTTCTTGCTGAATTTGTTCGTGAGCACGTTCCCTACGAGCCCGAGACACGTGCTCGGTTGATTCGTCCCTCACAGGTTGGCGTTCGTCGGAACAAATGTACCGTGGACCTTGGTCCCGGGCTTCACCTGCTGTAAACTTGGGGGGGAGAAAGTTCGCGTGCCGAACGTCTATATAAGATAAAAGGGGGCTGTCGACTAGCGGGGCTTAACTGAAATTCTGCCAAGTGGAGTACACGGGGTCAACCCCGAGTATGAGATGTGAGGCTCAAAGTTGTCCGTCCGTGTGAACAAAAATCTTGGACCTGAGTATGAAATTAAGGTCCTGTACGTGTAGTGCCCTGACGTCCGGGACGAACATTCTACCGTCTGCAATAACCAACATGGATGAGCGTTAGAATAATCAAAATGTTTGTGACAGTGTATGTATGTCCGAGAATAAAACTAAATAAGAAATAAAAGATTAATGATCGGGACGAACCCAGTTCTCGCCTAGTAAGCGGACACGGGAATTCGCCGACAAACCAATTGCCGCGCACCATAACGAATTCCCCGGCAGAATTTCTATTTGAATCGGGCAGGCAGGATATCAGCTGTACCCTCATGTCTCTAACTTTTAGGTAGTAATTTGTTTTCTTATTTCCACATAAACTGTACATATGGTTTATATCGTGCTGATTTAGCTGTAAACCGAATATCTGGTTCAACCTACTCACACAACTCACTAACCGATAAAAATTGGGAGGAAGTTGGTCTGGGCACAATCCGTAGTACCTAAGGGTGTCTATTATAAGAGGTCTACAGAAAACCTCACCCCACCCTCCAAAATAGCCATTAAGGGAAAGAAGGCAGTGTTGCCCCCCCTATGAAGTGTAATCTCGCTCTCATGACAATACGCGACCTCCACATCGCTAGGGATGTTGAAGGCCTGCCTAAAGGTGGCTAAGGCCGCGGCCGTATCTAGGAGATATGAATACCCCATCCTAAGACCTTAGAATTTAAGTCGAAATGGAGATATGGAAGAGTGGAGTGTAAAGAACTTACTTTGGGTTCTAAGGAGAGAGGAAATTCTGGGCTGGAGTATGAAGACGCAGATGAATGCGCGGCAGAGAAAAAATCACAGAATGCAGAGAGTGTAAAGTAAAGGGACGGTCTGGAGCGGACCTTTTATAGTGAACCCAAGACAGATGGGCAGCGGTTAATCAGCCATTATGTAAATTAATTAGCAAGCCTTGATGATTCCAACACCCACTGAAAACTGTGCCTCCTCGGTTCACGAAGCGTTAGGCAATGATGAGAATTGAAACGGATGGCCAGACTCAGCGCGCCTTTTAAGGGCGCATTAATGGGGCTCTGAAACGCCCCAGACGTCACTTCACTGAACTCATAACGTGCGCCCTTTGAAGTCCTTGATTCACACCGGGCGTCGAGCATGAATCAAGTGGGGGCTAATGTGCAGCATCCAATGCTTAGGCCCACCTAATCCCGGATCTCCGCTACAAAAGCACAACGTATGGGCCCAGCCCCCACTCGCCCAAAAGCCCAATATTTATTTACGCAGGCTGGGGGCCCAAGCCTCACTGCGAAAGACATGTTCGACAGAACTTTACCGAGCATACGAGGAAAGATCGATGAACAGCACATCATCCTTATTTGCCTGGCTGAATTCCTCTAACATCGCCGCCGAGCTATCCATAAGAGTGGGCACCAAGTTCCAAAGCCATCCAAACTTAATTTCCCACTTATCATCACCCTTACTGGACCTCCCATAGCACTAAATACGCACCGTCTTTGTCGAGCTATCCACGAAAATGGACATCAAGTCCCAAAGCCACCCAAACCTGATCTCTCACTTATAGACGACCCTACTGTACCCCTCGCCGCACTAATTGTGAGAGCATTGAAAACTTATCCCTGAACTTCGAACTATAAATAGAAGAGAAGGATAAGATAGAGGGGGTTGGAAAGGGAGCAAGAGCGAACAAAGAATAGAAAGGTCAAGTAGAAAACATCTGGAGGGAGGAGGAGGTAAGGCATCGCTAAAGAGGAGAAAAGTGATCTCATTGGGCCTCTAGTTGGAGAACGACCCAAAGTAGGAAATTCTAGCCCAACATATAAATAAGTTGTGAGCCCAAGTGGGGCTTTGTCCATCAGTCCCATTTGCGTCCCGCACAAATACCTATTAATAATTACATTAATTATATGTTTATTAGTTCCATATAAAATCCAATCATAATAAATACTTATTATTATCTATCATAACGATCAAATTTCACATTTAATATTATTTTGGAAAATGCTAAAAGTACTACAAATGTTACTATATAAAACTTACAAATTAACATGACAATAAATGTGATTAGTGGGCTTCAACCACCCTTTTTTTTTTTTTTTTTTTTGATACAAGATAAAATTTCTACTCTAACCTAATCTAAGTGTATATGTGTGTGAAGTTCCTTCCTGGAGACTTAAATCTCGGCTCTTGCCCCTTACACCCCACAAACACTTATACTTATGGAGTGACCATCGCATTAAGGACGTGCGGTGGTGGCTTCAACCACCTTATAAATGGATTATTATTTTTGGAATTATAAATGAATATTTGAATTGTTTCTTTATAATTGATGACATATCATTTTATAAATTTAATGTTCCGCTTGGCTTGTTTTGGCTATAATTTTTTTTATAGTAAATGAGTCATTTTTTAAAATGTATTTTTCTATAAAACTATCTTACTTTCCTATATTTGATAGCAACCTTATATTAGTTGAAAACAATTTACTAACTTTCCTTATTTAGCTTACTGTGAGATAGAGTTGTTTTCCAAAAAAATTTAATAAAACACAATCTTTAAAAATAAGCCATACTTTTTTTTGTTGACTAAAGATAATTTTCCTTTGGCTTATTTTTTTTAATGCTACCAAATATTGGAAAACACAAAAAATTATCTTACATAAAGTTTTCTATCGAAATAAACAGAGCGCATATAAAACTTGTAGTACTAGTAGCACGGCCTATTTTAGATTTTTTTTTTATTCATTTAATTTTTTAATAGATAAAAATGATAGATAAGAAAAAAATCAGATTCGAATAGAAATTTTAATGAATCCTATTATTATCAAATGTGTGACATTAATGGTGGTAACACTACGTCAAAATTATGATGTTTTCATATTAGCGCTTTCCTTATTCTCATTTTTTATAGGGATATTAATTTCCTTTCTCTCAATTTGGTCCGTTGGACTTGGACTGTCTTTTGTAATTAAGATGGACCTTCCATTTCTTATCTTCCTTCTTTGGGTTTTCCCCTGTAAGATTGAGATGAATTAGGTCCTTTCTTTGCCCTTTTTCCTTATAATTATCCTAATTCATAAAAAAATTTCCTTATTTTCCTTATTTAAGCAGACGTAGTAGTATTTAAGTAATATACCACTCTCGCTCCTCTGCTTGCATTGGTAGCTGAAAATTAAAAAGTAAACACCATCCAGCATTATGAAGATCATTGTTAATGTCTTTGCCTCTCTCTCTTTTCTTTTCATTCTTCTAAATCCAACAAGGTGCTTCTTCTACCTCTATTCTATTATATTTTTTTCAATATTGCATAATTTGCATTGGGTTCACATTTAATCAAGTACAGACCTAAAAATCTTTCCTTCGGAGTGTGAGAGATAACTAAACTAAAATTATCGAGACATTCTTGATTCAAGTTGTGTTTTTATTTTTTTAATATAATGAGTTTTGTTTAGATACCATCTTTCATATAAAATTAAGTCATAATATTAGGTAATGTGTAATGCACGGAATAGCCAACATCTAGAATGACGTGTTAATAATTACAGAGAACTAATTTATAATATCAATTTATTAAATTTCACTAATTGAATTCATTATTAACTAGATCAGTTTATAAATATTTTGGGAGTGAAAACTATAATATTTTTAACATTTTTCTAAGAACATAAGGCAATATAACTACACAATTATATATATTAAATATTCTTGTGTGTTTTTTTTTAAAAAAGGGATATATTGTTATTGTATATTCTTATATAATTTTTTTTTTGGAGAAACTATATTCTTATATAACGGATACTCACAAATTATAATATATTAAAAACTATTGTATATAATTAAAGTTATAAAAAGAAACATAAAGGCAAGGCATTTATTCATTTTAGACTTTTAGCCACAGATCTGATTTTGAAGTACTATACAGTAGTAAGTAACCAATAATATAATAGCAAGCACAGAGCCAGCGTTTAATTAAAAAGAAAGGAGAGAGAAAGAGAGTAGTGCTCAAATCCTAAAATTGAAGGGGGCCAGTGAGTAAAATTTTTATTTGCGATTCATGGTTTTATACCTATTTTATTGGAAAATTTTAAAAATCTAGGGGGTTATGATCCTCCTTGGACCCTCCCCTAGTTCCGTCTTTGCATCTAATAATAATTATCAATTGCAAACCTTTGTATATAAAAATAACATCTGAATTGCATAAAAAAAAAAAAAAATAACATCCGATTTTATAATTGATTGAACTAATTAATAATTTTTTATATATTAATTACACAGATAAATTTAATTTAAATAATTTTTTTCTATAATATTGATGACTTGAGTATTTTTTTTATTAGTTTGACAGTTGGAGAGGGGGATTTGAATTTTAGATTTCTTCATTGAAAACACCAAAAAATGTTAATTAGTTGAGTTAAAAGATTTTTGATAAGTTAACCATTTTTAGGAAATGAGTAATGCTACAGACACAAACCATTTTACAACATTTTTACAAAATGTTGATGTGGCCAATTTCTTATTGGTTTTCATCTAGGCCCATCATTAATATCACTTTTTCATTTATTAATAATTACTCACCACATCAGCAATTTGTAAAATTTTTTGTAATATAAGTTGTATCTCTAGCATTATTCTCTAGGACATTTTGAGTGGTAACAACAACAGTAATAATAATAGAGGAATGAGTAATGCTACATATACAAACTATTTTACAACATTTTTACAAACTGCTGATGTGGCTTTAACATTTTTCAAATAGTTATTGTAAGAAAAATGTGATGTTAGTGATGGATTCATATTAAACTAGTAAAAATTTGACACATCAGCAATTTGTAAAAATGTTGTAAAATAGTTTGTGTTTATAGCATTACTCATATAGGATTATGTCAGGATTTTGGCGGGGCTCTCTTTGTGATTTGCTAAATTCTTCTCTATGTATGCATAATTAATTTAGATCTTCTTTGCTTAATATTTTGGAGAATGAATTTCCTTGCATATTAGATTGAGACCGAATTAACCCAATGTTGTTCCCTTTAGCTCTCAATATGTTTTCCTAAGCAAAATTAGTTTCTTTGTACAAATTTCATGATATCAATGAAGATAAGTGCATAAACTATAAGTAGAAGTAGACTTATCAAAAAAAAAGAAAAGAAAAAAAAGTAGAGGTTAATATTTTCTTTCAACTTTATAATAATCAACTCAAACTCCACAAAAGTCTTAGTCATAAAATTTTCGGAACAAGCTCGCTCACTTTGTACAAGACTAGAAAACAAATAAAGTATGCTGAAAGGAATTCATGAGTGTAGTATTTTTATGATTCATATCAGTTTTTTGTTTTTTTTTTTTTTCGGCCTTTGTTGAACTATCCATTTAGATTGTGTCAAGGTTGTGTGATATGGTTTACTGGTTTTATGAAGAGTTATGTGTATAAATGGTGTCATGTTTCAGGGTATCATCCAAAAATCAAGATGATGTGGTATCGGATCAAGCGAGCTCCCCACCTAGAGGTTGGAACTCCTATGACTCATTTAGCTGGACCATTTCTGAAGTAGACTTCTTGCAAAATGCTCAAATCATATCTGAGCGTCTACTCTCTAGTGGATATGAGGTAGGAAGAATGAATACAAAATCCTCTATCCCACTTCTTATTTTTGACTATATATTCCATCAATCAAAACATGCCAAATATTCCTTTTACTTTCCTCTTAGGAGTAAAATACTAACACTGTGTTTGGTTCAGCAGATTTTAGGAGAGATGGAAAATATAGGAGGGAAAATGGAGTAGAAAAGTGGGTTTTCCATTATTTGGAAGTGGGGGGAAAATAGGGAGAGTGGAATGCTAGGGAGAAAATTTTCTCTCCTGGGCCCACAAAATCGGGAGGAAAAGCAAGAGGGAAAACTGCAAATGATGCAGTTTTACGGTAATGCCCTCCACCAACCCGCATTTATGCCTTCCACCTACACCCGTGATGACTTTTGCCCCCACAACATACTTATCACTTTTCTCATCTATCAGTGACCATCTTTTCCTGTCATGTTGTGATAAATTAAATAGTAGGCATTTGTATATTTTGTATTCTAATGAAGCTTCGTTCTTTTCGCATTATGGGAAAGGACATTTTTTTATAACAACTTTTCTTTTATTTGTATTTTGTATTCTAAAGAATTTATATTATAATAATAAAAATAATAATATAAATTTATATATATGATGTGGTAAATTTTATATTATTTAATGAGTACAAATAAATCTATTTTTTACATATTATGTACCAATGGTATAATAGTCAATTTATATAAATTACATTTTCCATCATTTCCTTTTTCTCTCCAACCAAACAAAAGAGTTTTCCACTCTCCCACTTTTCCACCCCTCCAACCAAACACATAAGAAGGAAAACTAAATATTTTTCATCCTCCCACAATTTTCCATCCTCCCAATTTTCCATTCCTCCATCCAAACGGACCCTAAGTTTAAAATGAGGGGGAAAAAATCGGATTTGTATTGGTGGGTGTCTATAATTTATTTTCATGGTATTAAGATTGACATATTGATTAACTAATGAAACTTATTAGTAATGTGTTTTTTCCCCCTTTTTATCTCTGCAATGTAGTATGTTGTGGTGGATTATCTATGGTATCGGAGGAAGGTGGAAGGTGCCAACCCTGACTCTCTAGGATTTGATATAATTGACGAATGGGGGAGGATGGTCCCTGACCCAGATAGGTGGCCTTCCTCTAGAGGTGGAAAAGGGTTCACTGAAGTAGCCAAGAAAGTGCATGACATGGGTTTGAAGTTTGGGATTCATGTTATGAGAGGGATAAGTACACAAGCAGTGAATGCAAACACCCCTATCTTGGACATAACCACGGTATTCTCAGAGCATGCTTCATTTATTATAGTTACTTTATGAGTGAACAAATTAAAGAAGCACACGCAAATTTAGAGTTATAGGAATATGTAATGCAACTAGCAAAAAAGGTGTGAAGATTGCTTTAGCTTCCGTTTTTATATCAGGGACAGGCCTATGAAGAGTCTGGGCGAAAGTGGACTGCACAAGATATAGGGATTAAGGAAAGGACATGTTCATGGATGCAACATGGTTTCATGAGTGTAGATACCACGTTGGGAGCAGGAAGAGCCTTCTTGAAGTCACTCCATACACAGTATGCAGAGTGGGGTGTTGATTTGGGTAATTAATTTGACCATTGTTTTGGAAATTTTGACTTGTGCATGTAGCTACTAGCTAGGACGACCGTAACGACCTTATACCAAATACAACAAATTCAATTGGAAAAGTCACCTGATTGGCAGCTCAATCTATTTGCCACTTTCTAAGTTTGACATTGATTGCTTTTGTTTTCCTTGTAGTGAAACATGACTGTGTTTTTGGTGGTGTCGACTTGGATATGAATGAAATAAGCGTTGTTTCAGACGTAAGATGCATACCCTCTCTCTCTCTCTCTCTCTACAATATTTTGCATGGTGGAACTATTTTACATGGTGTTGCCTTGATTTGCTCGATCAGGTTCTGAAGCAACATCCCATAGTGTATTCCCTATCTCCTGGGACCGGTGCGACCCCAGCAATGGCCAAGGATGTGAGTGGACTGGCGAACATGTACAGGATAACTGGGGATGATTGGGATTCATGGGGAGATGTTGCATCTCATTTTGATGTTTCAAGGTGAAAAGGCTGTTGATCTGTTCCTGTTCAAGATTTTGGAGTTTAATAAGTCTCCCTTTATAATCATTATTTATTTCCCATTTATTGCTTCTTTGATCTATATGCATTATGAATTTATTTTATTTTTTTATTAGGGACTTTGCTGCAGCTAATTTGATGGGAGCTAATGGCTTGAATGGCAAGTCATGGCCTGACTTGGATATGCTACCAATAGGATGGCTTACCGATCCAGGTTATAAGAATTTTCTTGTTACTTTTCCTTCATACATCTAATGAAGAATTTGGAAATTTTTATTTTGGAATTTAATTGTAATGCTATAACTACAAACTATTTTACAATATATATACAAACTATTGATATAAAAAATTCTTATGGTTCTATGTGCTATTAACATTACTTTTTTAATTATTATTAATTAGTCACTATATCAGTAGTTTATAAAAAAGTTTATAAAATAGTTTGTGCTTTTAGCATTTTTCAAACATAAGTATATCCGTCTAGACCAAGTGGCATGGCTTCAGAAACAAGTTCTCCAGCCTACTTCTTTACTTAAAACATGTTATATATCTATGACAGAGCATTGGATAGTTAATTAGAAATTTCAAAAGTTCCAGAATATAAAGTCTTACATTTGTTTAATTTTAAAGTTGAGCCTAGCCTAGACATATAAAAACCCACAATTAACTTCGAATTTTTTTCCCCAAATATTATAGCTTCAAATGAAGGTCCACACAGATTCACTAATCTTAATCCAGGAGAGCTGAGAACTCAGGTATCTATATCAAAACAAAGGAGTTAGTACTCTATATATGTAACCCTTGAAATAACTAAGCACTCTATTTTGACCTTATCTTTCTTATTTTCACAGGTGACATTGTGGTCTATGGCTAAGTCTCCTCTTATGTATGGAGGAGATGCGAGAAAACTTGACGAGCAGACATACAACCTTTTAACAAATCCTACCATTTTGGAGATAAATTCCTTTAGCTCAAACAACATGGAGGCATGTGTATCCCTATAATCTTCTGTAGTCTCTCAGGAAAAATAAGCTTTGTCTAAATAGCAACATAATATACTATTTACTTGTTTGTACAGTTTCCTTATATTACTCCTGCGTATAGTGGAACTCGTTCTTGGATTGCAACTGGAAGAAATGGTACGATTCCTCAACCAACAAAGAACTCTAATCAGCAGAGCCTCATAGCTCTGCATTGCCCAAGTGCAAAGATTATTTTCAAAAAGAAATAACTGCATAATTCTATTAATTTAATTCTTCACATTTTTAATGATTTTTTTATGAAAAAAAAAAAGTGCATAACTCTATTCTTCACGTTTTCTAATGATTATTATTCTTTCTTGCTTTCTAGGAGAAGTATATCTTGCACTTTTCAATCTGAGCCCTGATGATACATATATAACTGCAAATATACCGGACATAGCTAGGGCACTTCCTGGTAAAAACTTGGAAGGAGCTTTCTGCAACTGCACTGAAGCATGGAGTAAATCATACGTAGGGATAACAAATGTGTCTGTATCAGCGCCATTGGTATCTCATAACTGTGTACTACTTGTCATGAACTGTGTAGTTTAGGCACTGTGGATTATTAAAACAAAGATATAAGAAGTCATCTATGCTGTGCTGCATATAATGAAGGCATTCGTTATATGACTAAACGCTGAGGCATTAATAATAATTCTTAGTAAGAGATCTGTTGCTTTTATCATTATGTATGCTGCCACATGACTAAAAATAAAATGATGTACATGTATTATTGTGCCCTTTCAGATTCATCTTTTTTTACCCATTCATAATCGAGGCAGTCAATCAATATAAATTGATCCAAAATCTGATTCAAATCCAATATAACACCTGTGGGTAATAAATCTTGGGACATTATGTTGCAATTATCTAATATATGAAATCCTTCCCTAAGCATCTAATTTTGAATATAATTGCAGTAATATGTAGTGATTCTGTTACACCTTGACCAAAGTGACAAAAAAATGAAATTAGAAAAATATAAACATGGGTTATGAGGCGACATAAGTTACGTAATATAGATTGATTGACATTGGATTTGAAATATATATTGTTTCATGTGACATGATGGAGTATTGGAGTGTATATGTGAAAAATAAATTAAAATTGCTAGAATAAAATGGATTCGTTCTTCAATGTGAAGTTAATTACTATCATATGTGAGAAAATTGTAGTCATAAGTGGCCTACTGCTTGTTGTAGTGTAGAAATTTTTTTAAAAAAATGTTAGCACGTAAATGTAAAAAAATCTACCATTGGGGTTTAAGGTGTACACAATCTTTTGTAACCCTGTCAAGAAAAAAAGAAAAAAAAAAGAAAAAAGAAAAAAAGAATAAATCGTATGCTTTACAATTATTACTTTTTATCATTAGGCCAAAACCTCAATAGGTATTGGATGTAGGCGGGATGCAAACCCCATATATATCTCTTATTCAATGAGAAGAGGCTTTTTTTATTGAGTTAGCTGAAACCTACTATTAATAACAAAATTATAATTTTTGAAGCATTTAATTAAAAATTTTAAATTAGAATAAAAAATTATGATAAAATGATCAAAATAACTAACTTAAAATTTAATTTATTTTTTGAAATTTTTGGTAACAGAATTCTAGTTGGAGTAAAATTTAAAATGTCTTCAAATTTATCTATTAGAGTTTTAGATAAAGTAAACTACCTTAATGAATGGGAGTGTAAGCATTTGAGGAGGAGAGAAGATAACCACTTGGTGCAAACCTCAATTGGTATTTGGCATAGAGAGATGCTACGTCCATAACATTTTTATAACAAATTACAGGTGGTTAGTTGTTATTGGTTTATGTAGGGTTAGAATTTGTAGCTCAAGCCCAAGAAGTATGGATTATGAGCCCAATAAACTCAGAACAATGAATTTGTAGAGAGTGGGTGAAAGAGCTAGGCCAGTTGTGAATCAAATAGTGATCAACTAAGGCAGTTAAGGATGAATTAACATGCAATCAGGCTTGAACAACTAAACCAATGAATATCCGAAGAGGTGTTTTATTGAATAAAAGATGGTTACAATTCTTAAAGCTACAGTAAAATTGTCTTCTTCTTCTTTTTCTCTCTTTTTTCCTCCTCCATTATCAGAGGCTTTTTCCCTTTACATAGCATCCTTCCCCTTCATCTTCATCGTCCACTTGGTCTTCATCTAAGCATCCAATTGAGTATATGTCATGTCAAGTCTCATTTTTAGCTTTCTGTGAGTGGTGGTAGCTGAGATTACACTATTCAGGGGTTTTCTCAACATAAATGCGGCCAGAAAAGTAGCTGTAACGCATTAAACACGGTTGTAGCAGCTTTTCCCTTTAGATATTTCTTCGTTCTTATCATCTCCAGACATGCTCAGAGTTTATCTTCGTTATTAGAACTATTAGGAAGATCATTCGGACCCTCCAAACATTTGATTGATCAAGAATATTCGTATCCAAGGAGGAAAACCTCTTCGGACAACTGATGACCTCTTCGGAATGCATTCCTCATTCACTTCCAGGTATGATTCTTCCACATGGACCCCTTCCCAGATATTTTCCTCTCTTCGGACATCCAGTAGTCTTCGAATAGGACCCCAGGCCCAATACATTAGGTTGGACTTTCACCCCCCATAGTTTAAATTTGAAACTAACACTAAGATTACTTTTTTGCCCTAACAATAACAACCAGTAACAACCTTCCACTTAGGATTTGTTGTAAAAATGTTGTGAAAATGTTGTGAACATATCATTTCTCTTTGGCATATTCTCAATATTTTGAATTTGCTTAAGAGGCTCATCAAAATAGGAAGTGACACTCCCATAAAAAAAAAAGGGAAGTGACACAATTTTGAATCTAAGCCTTATAAAGACCTTTGCCTAAAAATCAACAACATTGCATATAAAAAAGTGCAATACAATAAGTGTGAAGAAAATTGATAATAAACGAAGACATATTTGGCATCAAGATTAGGCCTAATTAACTTCCGCTTAAAATTGAAACTTACAAAAATTCTAGTATCAAGATTTTTAGAATTTCATAAAAACCAATACTCCTATAAAAAAAAAAAAAGAAAAAAAAGAAAAGAAAAGAAAAGAAAGACCAATACCAATTAACCAAACAAATGGATAGTAGAGAACTGAATATAAGGCAGATTAGATATCCTGCAATTATAGTATGACTATGTGATAATCCTTTTAGATCTTTAATGAGGCTCCTAATCCTCTATTTTATTAAATGTAGGAAAAACATATAAATTTAACAAAATTAACTTTTGGGTCATATGTTTGGCTTCAATTCATTCTTCAACCAATCTATTAATTCACTAGTATGTAGAAAGTTTTATAGACGAACATTATAAACAAAACTGATAGAGAACAATTAGAACATCATACAAAGTTACAAATATATAAAGAGGAAAAAATTGGCTTTTGCCCTTTTTAAAAAAACAATCTAGCATTTTGTACTCTTTCTCAAACTAATTAGGGAAATGCTCATCTTTTGAAAATCGATTTTCTCAAAATCAAGTTAAGCCCTATAGTAGCGTTTTTTAGGAATCTATAGTGACGTTTTAAGGACCTATAGTGGCGTTTTGTAAGTCGATCTCCATGAAGTCGAGTTATAGGTAAAAACAAGAAAATTTTTTGCATGTAACTCGACTTTATGGAAATCGAGTTACAAAATGCCACTATAAGTCCTTAAAACGTCACTATACGCTCCTTAAAAAGGCCGCTATAGGGCTTCAGAGTATTTTTTTTTTTTTTATAACTCGATTTTAAGAAAATCGAGTTTCAAAAGAGGAGCATTTCCCTAATTAGTTTGAAAAAGGGGGCAAAATGCTGGATTTTTTTTTGTAAGGGGCATTTGCCCATTTTCTCCCATATAAAGACAAAACAAACAGTGGTTTTTATGAATTTATTTAAGAAAAACTGTATCTCACCAAAGGCCAGTTTGTCTCTTGAAATTTAAGAAAAATACTCTTTTAAGTTTTAACTGAATCTACCTATAACCTGTTGAGATAAAGAATATATATATATATATATATATATATTTATTTATTTATTTATGAGTTTTACTGATGTATACCCTTAGGGCATATATTAGTTAACTATTTTAGGAAATTTTTTTTCTTCTGAAAAGATGAAAAAGTTATTAGCTTTTTTGATAGTTTTTTCAATTTCTCATAAAAAATTTCTTAAAATGGATGATTAATGTGTACTCTAAAGGCATACATTAACTAGACCATTTTTATTTTATTTTATTTTTTTATAACAATTAAAGTTAACTTTCCCAATTGTTGAACTTATGTTTCGGGTATTACTCACACTTCATGCATTAAGATTGAAAGAGTTTCCAAAAGACCCGTAAAAATATAAAAATAAGGGTAAAACTTAGGTACAATACTTAGGTGCTATTCTTTAAGTTAACTTCTTAAGATTCTGTCACGTGAATTTTTTGTCATGGAATGGAAGTGTATTTTTTAGTAAAATAGTCATATGGCTAAATCTTAAGAGGAAAATCTAAGAAACAGTATTTAAGGTAATGTACCTAAGTTTTGTCCTAAAAATAAAATAACATGAAAAGATATTTTATTGTTGATTCTGCATCACAAAGAGCTATAATGGCTCATTCGTTGCATTTGAAGAAGAGATGATGACCATTAATATATAGTTCATAAATGGAGTATCAATTGGAGATGAAAAAGAACAAAGAATGAGAAGTTGATGCTGCAACTATTTCTTGAATATAGTTGCCATCAATTGCAAATTACTTATTTTCCTATCTATTACTTATTCAAATGTCAAACAACCAATTTTGGCAATGACTTAAAGATAATCACAACGAATAATGCAATAGTCTCGGAAGAAAAAGAAAGTTTGTAATGAAGATATATCTCTAATCCAACTGATCAATTATAAATACATAAAGAGCGGACAAAATGGGCTTCTGCCCTTTCTCCACAAATTAAATAGCTTTATACTTCATTTCCCAAACTAAGTAGGGAAATGCCCCTCTTTTAAAACTTGATTTTTGATAAATTGAGTTAGGAAAAAAAAAATTTCTGAAGCCCTATTGTGGCGTTTTAAGGAGCCTATAGTGATATTGTAAGGATTTATAGTGACGTTTTTTAACTCGACTTCAATGAAATCGAGTTATAGGTAAAAAAAACGCCACTATAAGTCGATTTCATTGCCTATAACTCGATTTCATTGAAGTCGAGTTAAAAAACGTCACTATAGGCTCCTTAAAAACACCACTATAGGGCCTAACTCGATTTATCAAAAATCGAGTTTTAAAAGAGGGGCATTTCCCTACTTAGTTTGGGAAAAGGTGTATAAAGCTATTTAATTTGTCCCATAAGGGCAAAAGCCCATTTTGTCCCATAAAGAGCAAATGATAACAGATGGTGGCAAAAACCAACTGCATGTCTAATCCCATCCACTGCATGCAAAAATGTGCAATAAAGGAAAGCAAATCCTAGAGATTATAAATAATTATGGTAGTTATTTAATAAATACTATTTGTGATGATTAATTTTTATATAAAATTTATATTTTAGTATTACACATTTATTATTATTGTGCTTGTATATGAAAGTATTTAATCTACTATTCTAAAAAAAATATAAATAGGTAAGATTTTAATGTAGGGTTAAAAAAATAGAATAGAATTTAAAATTAATTAAAAAATATATAATAGAATAATAAGGTGCAAAAATATGAGATCTCAAAAGCTTTTATGACAAAATATTGTAAGATCAACCAAAAGTTAAATTATAAATTATAAATTATAAAAGAGAGATTACAAGAGATCATGTTATTGCTTTATTTAGAGGGCTGTAATATAATGGTAGTTGACAAAGATAAAATTTGGTATCAATAATTCAATGGAGTGATTGTTTGGAGGATATTGGGTGATTGTTTTCTTAGAAGATGGTTGACTATAGTAAGATAGGGTAATAATGGGATTTGCTGGGTTTTGTAGGATAATAACCAAGATTTATTGTAAGGTCCTAAATTAGATTTTATTTAAGGGAAAATTTAATGGATGTTTTAAGAATATTATTTTAGAAAATATTTTAAAAATTTTTTATGGAAAAAAAATGGACGAATTTTTTTTTTCTATTGACAGGACTTCTTCCTATATCTATTAATTTTATTGGACCCAAAAATGATACACTGGAAGACTAATAAAAAAAATTTATTTCATTGACGACTTTTTAAAATTTCTATAAAATTGGTGTCAAAATTTTCTTAAAATAGCTTATTAACAAATTTCCTAAGGGCACCATTAAGGACCTTTTGTTTAATTATATATTCTTTATTGTTCTATATTTTAATAAGTAGATTTTTAGATTTTTTATTCATTTATTTTTTTTATAATAGATAATTGATAAGAATGATAGATAAAGAAAATTATCTGTTCCAAATACAAATACTCGTGAAACTATTCACATTTGCAATCATCCGTGCTTATGATAATTTAAAATTTGAGAAAATATTACATAAATGGTATTCAAGAATCGGTACATAAAATTAGAATAAGTATGCGTTTGGATTTAGATTATTTGAGCTGTGTTTGTGTTTTTTTTTTTCCTTTTGAACTAGCGCTTCCCATGAACAGTGTATTAAGGTAAATGCACAGTACTTTCAGCGTGAATAGTAACTTTATTATTATTATTTTTTATTGTTTTTAGTTTTTAGTTTTTAGTAAAATAAGCGGTATTCAAATGCACTCTAAATCCTATTATTATCATCAATTTTGTGACATTAATGGTGCGTACCACTAACTATACCATACAAATTTTTTTTTTTTTTTTTTTTTGCTGTTCTTACATGAAGCAATTTCCTTGTTTTCCATGGAAAAAAGCATTTTCCTTAAAGAAAACGCAACAGCTAGGAGACGAAATCAGAAAGTGACACCATTGATATCCCGTCTCCCAATTACCTGTTTCAAATACAGATGCTTGTTTTTTGTATTTTTTGTTTTTGTTTTTGTTTTTTTTTTGAGAATCCAGATGCTTGTTAGTTGTAAAACTATTAACTCCTATTATTATTATGCAGTTAGCATGACCCTTATTATTATGGAGTTGGCACCCGTTAGCATGACCCTTATTATTATTATCATCAAATGTGTGACATTAAAGATTAACACAATTTGCAAGGTATTCAATACATGCAGAATTAGTAGTATTTAAATAACACACTACTCTCCTCTGCTTGGCAGCTGAAAACTGGAAACCATCCATCATGATGAAGATGAAGATCATTGTTAATGTCTTCGCCTCTCTCTCTTTTCTATTCATTCTTCTAAATCCAACAAGGTGCTTTATCTTCTTCTTCTACCTCTGTTCTATTCTGTTATATTATTCTCTTTCCTAATGCTCCCAATATTGCATTGCATTGCATTTACATTTAATTACAATGATCAACTGCCAAGCTTTGAACATAAAGATATCATGCGATTTTATAATTGTCTGAACTTTTTAATTATTTTCTCTTACATTAATCGCAGTTAAATTTCACTTACATTATTATTATTATTTTGATCCCTGGATCTTTCCGTTGAGAACACCAGAGGTTAGAAAACTCTTGGCAAGTGAACCAATTTTAGGACCTTTGGAGTAGTAACAATAATAGAGGTTTTGGAAAGGGTTTTGGCGGGACTCTCTCAACGCTTGCTATTTGCTAAATTCTTTGCTATAGATGTACAATCAATTATTTAGGTCTTCTTTACTTAATATTTTGAAGAATGAATTTTCTTGCATATTAGATTGAGATCGAATTCAAAAAATGTTGCTCCCTTTAGCTCTCAATATGTTTTCCAACGCAAAATTAGTTTCTTTGTACAAATTTCATGATATTACGGAAGATTAGTGCATAAAATATAAAAGTAGTGGTTAACATTATCTTTCAACTTTACAATCAACCCAGACTCCATAAAAGCCTTTGTCCAAAAAACTTTGGAACGGCTCACTTTGTACAAGATTAGAAAGAAAATAAATTATGAGTGTAGTATTTTTATGATTTGTATCTTTTTTTTAATTTTAATTTTTTTTTTTATGTCTTTGTTGAATCATCTATTTATGAGCATAGTATTTTTATGATTTGTATCTTTTTATTTATTTATTTATTTTTTGAATCATCTATTGAACTATGTCAAAATTATGTGACATAGTTTATTGGTCTTATGAAGAAAATGATGTCAATAAATGGTGTCATGTTTCAGGGTATTGTCTAAAAATGTATCTGATGTGAAATTAGAACATGCGAGCTCTCCACCTAGAGGTTGGAACTCCTATGATTCCTTTAGTTGGACCATTTCCGAAGAAGAGTTCTTGCAAAATGCTCAAATCATATCTGAGCGTCTACTCTCAAGTGGATATGAGGTAGGAAGACTGCGGATTCAAAATCCTTTATCCCACTTTTTATTTTTGACTATATATTCCATCAATCAAAACATGCCAAATATTCCTTTTACTTCCTTTTAGGAGTAAAATACTCGAAGTTTAAAATGAGGGGAAAAAATCAGATTTGTATTGGTGGATGTCTATAATTCATTTTCTTGGTATTAAGATTGACATATTGATTAACTAATGAAACTTATTAGTAATGTGTTTTTTCCCCCTTTTTATTTCTGCAATGTAGTATGTTGTGGTGGATTATCTATGGTATCGGAGGAAGGTGGAAGGTGCCAACCCTGACTCTCTAGGATTTGATGTAATTGACGAATGGGGGAGGATGGTCCCTGACCCAGATAGGTGGCCTTCCTCTAGAGGTGGAAAAGGGTTCACTGAAGTAGCCAATAAAGTGCATGACATGGGTTTGAAGTTTGGGATTCATGTTATGAGAGGAATAAGTACACAAGCAGTGAATGCAAACACCCCTATATTGGACATAACCACGGTATTCTCAGAGCATGCTTTATTTAATTATTATAGTTTCTTTATGAATGAACAAAGAAGCACACACGACTTTAAAGCTTAATCCTCAGAAATTTAAAGAAATAACGTTATAGTAATATGTAATAAAACTAGCAAAAAAAGTCTCAAGATTGCTTAAGCTTCTGTTTTGATATATTTATTTTTATCAGGGAAAGGCTTATGAAGCGGGTCAGCGAAATTGGAGTTCACAAGATATAGGGCTTAAGAAAAGGACATGTTCATGGATGCAAAATGGTTTCATGAGTGTAGATACCACGTTGGGAGCAGGAAATGCCTTTTTGAGGTCACTCTATACACAGTATGCTGAGTGGGGTGTTGATTTGGGTAATTAATTTGACCATTGTTATTGCAAAGTTTTCCTTCTTACTCTGTATGCATTGCTACAACATATCAGTTTAGACTGTTCTTGACATCCCATGAATTTATGCATCTAGACACTTAACTTTATTCAATCTTTTGATTACAACAAGTTCAATTGGACAGTCACATGTTTGGCAGCTCAATCTTTACTTTCCCTTTCTATGTTTGACATTGATTGCTTATGTTTTCTTGTAGTGAAACTTGATTGTGTATTTGGTGTTGACTTGGATATGTATGAAATAGTCACTGTGTCAGAGGTACAATGCACTCTCTCTCTCTCTCTTTACATAACTGTCACAGCTGCGATATTTTGGAGAAAATCTAAGCATACAAATTTTGTGCCATAACCCTAATGTGATTGATGAGTGTTAAGAACAAATGATGGGTTTTTGTAAAAGTGATAGATATCTGGTCATAGTTTACCATGTCAAAGTTCTGATAAAAATTATGAAACTCAATAATTTGATCAAAATTTGCACGGTTGATTTATTACATGGTTTGCCTTTGCCTAGATTTTGAAGCAACTTGACCAACCCATATTGTATTCGCTATCTCCTGGAACCAGTGTGACCCCAAAACTGGCCAAGGCTGTGAGTGGATTTGCAAATATGTATCGAATAACTGCGGATGATTGGGATTCATGGGGAGATGTTGCATCTCATTTCGATGTTTCAAGGTGAGAAGACGGTTCTGTTTTTGTTCAAGATTTTTGGAGTTTAGGTCTAACTAATCATTACTATTTCTTTTCCATTTAACGCCTTTTTGATCTATGAATACTGAAAAACACAATTTTATTTATTTATTTATTTATTTACTAGGGACTTAGCTGCAGCTAATTTGATAGGAGCTGATGGCTTGCTGGGCAAGTCATGGCCTGACTTGGATATGCTACCACTAGGATGGCTTACCGATCCGGGTTATAAAAATTTTCTTGCTACTTTTCCTTCTAACATAAAATGAATAATTTTCTTGTTACTTTTTTCTTCTCACTCTTCTTTCTTTTAAAATTTAATGTAATTTTTTGCCATATATAACACATTACATTTATTAGCATGAGAACATATAGCTCCAAAAACATTATAAGGAAATATTATTAATAAAAACTTCTTTTCTTTTCTACAAACCAAATCTTTTTTATTTGGTATTTAGAAAGTTTCGGATACACAAATCCATGAATATTCTTTTTTATTAGAAGTAGAGATGCAATGATTTAAAGATTAAAATTTGGAGACATGACCTACTTTGTCATCTATATTTTATAAAGGAAATAAATTTTTATTTATTTATTTAGTATTATCATTAGTATATTTCTCTTATAATACATTGTATACATCAAGATAAACCTAACATTTATTATTTAATTTATTGAAATGAATTATTTTGTATAATTTTATGTTTTCCTATTTTTAATTTTAAATGTGTAATATTTAATTTATTTAATAAAAACATTGATTTATATTGTTTAAAGAATGTGGGTTCCAATTAGGGTAATGAGTAAAGTCTTTTGTGGTTCAATTAAAGACATGGACTCAAAAATCTAACCTAAGCAAAAAAGAATCTAAATAGTGTCTTAACCTAATGATAAAAAAAATTATTATTTAGCTCACACTATAGGTTTTAAATCCTATCGCATTTATAAAACAATATTTAAATAATATTAATTGTGACTAATATAATTAAAACATATTATATAAAAGAAAATATTTGTCTTCAATTATATAAAAATGATTTGATGAAATTTTCTTATATTTGAGAAAAATGATAAGTAGAATAAATCTTTTATTTTTTTGGTCTCTAGAATAACTTAGTTTAAAGACACGTTTTAAGTGTAAATTATGCATATATGTATATTACTTTTTCTTTTGAAATAATGTGTATTATTTTGTGCATTTATAAATTATTGATGATCAATTTAACTCCAAAATTTTTGTTCTGGCTCCGCTACGCCATGACAAAGTACTGTTAGATAAATCAATGAACTTAGTTATACATTTATTGGTTCTTGACGTAGCAGTTTCGAGTGTCAAATAGGTCCATCAGTCCATGCACTCAAATGTGCATTACTTCAAATCCAATCTTTACAAACAAAGAACTTGCCAGTCCAAGTCCGCTGAGTGACTTTTACTAAAACAGAGGTACTGTCTAGACTCCAGACCAAGTGGCATGGCTTCAGAAACAAGTTCTCCAACCTACTTTAGTCTTTATATCAGTGGACAGTTAATTAGATATTTTAGAAAGGCCCAGAATATATATGCTTATATTTGACTGTTTAAGTTGAGCCTAGCCCAGACATATAAAAACCCACAATTAACTTTACTTTTTTGAAATATTTTAGCTGCAAATGAAGGTCCACACAGAGCATCTAACCTTACTGCAGATGAGCAAAGAACTCAGGTATCTATATCAAAACAAAGAAGTTAGTTCTCGATAACCCTTGAAATAACTAAGCACTCTATTTTGACCTTATCTTTCTTATTTTGACAGATTACATTGTGGTCTATGGCTAAGTCTCCTCTCATGTTTGGAGGAGATGTGAGAAACCTTGACAACGCCACATACGACCTCATAACAAATGCTGTTTTGTTGGAGATAAATTCCTTTAGCTCAGGCAACATGGAGGCATGTGTACCCACCTAATCTTTTGTAGTCTCAGGAAATATAAGCTTTGTTTAAATAGCAACATAACATATTGTTTAATTGTTTGTACAGTTTCCATATATCACTAATGGAACTCGTTCTTGGATTGCAATTGGAAGAAATGGTAAGACTCCCCAACCAACACACAACTCTAATTAGTAGAGCTTCATAGCTCTGCATTGCCCAAGTTCAAAGATTATTATTATTATTATTTTTTAAGTACATAATTCTATTCTTCACATTTTTTTTTAATGATTTTTCATAAATTAAAAAAAAGAAAAGAAAAAGAATAATGCTATTGTTAACACTTTTTAATGATTTTTCTTTCATGCTTTCTAGGAGAAATATATCTTGCATTTTTCAATGTAAACACTGATCAGACAGTAATAACTGCAATGACATCAGACCTGGCTAAGGTACTTCCTGGTAAAAACTTGAATTCCTGTAAGTGCAATGAACTATGGAGTGGAAAAGACTTTGGGGTATTATATCAGTCTCTATCAACGGCGGTAGAAGGCCATGGCTGTGCACTATTTATCCTGAACTGTATTTAGTATTGTGGATAAATTAAAACAAATTTAGATGTAAGAAGGCAATGATAATTCTTTGTGAGAAATTTTGTTGGATTCTGTTTCTGATATCATTATGTATGTTGCCATTTAATCTTGGGAATCCCTCGCTTCTATGTTTTAGCGTTTCACAATTTTTTGTATTAGTTTTCTGAAGTTTAAATATATAGAAAATATTATGAGAAATCTGTTGGACTCTGTTTTAATTTGATACACCCTAAAATGATGCATATGTATCATTGTGCCTTTCAAGAGTTATCTATTGCCCATCGATAGAAAATAAATCTTGGGACATTATGCTGCAATCATGTAATGTTTAAAATCCTTCCCTAAGCATCAAATGTATCTTATCAGTCCCTAAATCATACATGAGTTCATGAAAGAAAATATTTTTCTTGAATTATATAAAAATGACTTGATGAATTTTTCTTATATTTGAGCAAAATGATATGTAGAATAAATCTTTTATTTATAATTTGTCTCTAGAATAAATTATTTTAAAGACATCGTTTAAGTATACATTATACATATACGTATATTACTTTTTTTTAAAAAGAATATGTGTATTATTTTGTGGATTTATAAATTCTTGATCAATTTAATTCCCCCCCCCCCCCCCCCCAAAAAAAAAAAAAAAAAATTCTAGCTCCGCTACTAGGCATGACAGAGTATTGTTAGATAAATCAATGAACTCGGTTATCGTTTAAGGGACTTTATTAGAGAGTCAATATTAAAGAAGAAATAAAAGGTTCTGCTGCTGCTGTATGGTGGATTTGATTAGAACGAGGCTGTGGAGGCTATAAAGGTATCCATGGAAATGCAAGAAATGGTTGATTTGATTAAAACGATAGATAGGAGAGATGAGTTCAAGATAAAGGTGAGTTGATGTGTGAGAAAATTGCAATGTTAGGATCCAGCACGCAACCACAGCCTCTGATGACAAGTATTCTTCTACGGTAACTTATGTCATGTACTTGAGTAACCCAGGATTTTTCCTAGCAGTGGACTGTTTGGAATAGATGTTTTTTTTTTTTTTTTTTTGGGTTGGTTAATTGGTTTTGGATAACTGGATATTATCAACACGGAAAACGCATGTGTAAACAGACCAAGAAATTTGAGTCAAACTCGAACCCTTCCCTAAAATTTGGATTTTATAATGCTCCTGCTCCGCTGCTGGTTTTCTTTCTCAGCTAATAATTGTAGTGGTAATATAGGGATATAAACATGTCACGGATCAGCCACTAGGAATCGGGATAACCTAGTTGTTCTGGCACTTGTGGTGGTGTCTAGGGATAACCTAGTTGTTCCTGCACTTGTGGTGGTGTCTCGGCATTGAGGTTTGAATCCCATCAGCCCCACTCCCTTAGTTACCTATGAGGGGGGAAAAAAAGGACAAATAAAACTTAGAGCTCAGTATAATAATCTACTTTTTTATTTTATTTTATATGCTCACTTTTTAAAACGTCTTGTATCAAATTATTTATTTTATACTACATTTCATTAAAATATTAAATTTTCTTGATTTTCTTAATTGTCTTTTTTTTCACACACAACTAAATGCATAATAAATAGTGTCAATATAAATTTACATGATTAATGTAGCAATTATGTATTTTTACACAACTTTGCATAACATAATGTAGGTAAATTTTGAGTTTGTTTTGCTAAAATATAGTACTTTTTCTATTAAACAAACACAAGTGCTCTAACTCAGAAATGCAAGTGGAACAAAAATAAAACAAAATCTACTTGAATTTTTTGAACAGCAATCACAAATTTTGCTGGAAGGGCACATAATTAAAGCCTAGAATGCGCATGCAAGAATATTTATGAGAATACATTCATGACTTTGTTGCAATTTTTTAATCTCTAATTTTTAATATTTATTACTGCTTTGTAAATCAACTGTATTAGCTGGTCGAGAATCAAGAATTAAATCCTCTCCATTCGATGTTGCGATAGCTCCCTCAACCATTTTGGCCTTTATTTATTTTTATTTTTTTACTTCCCTAATAGATGAAAGAAGTGAAATTTATAAATGTGGTTATGCCTGGAGTCAAATGGAATATCTTTTTATTTTTTTAAGAGAGGTCAAATGGAATATCTAAATATTTCATAATAAAATGGAGTATCTAAATAGATTATTATCCACTCATATAAAAAAATAGAATTTAACTTACCTCCAGTACTTTTTTAACTAAATATCTTCTATTGTTTTAAATATAGAATAGCAAGTGGTAGTGATTTTAATCTCCACATTTTATTAGTTAGTGGGTGATATGGTAGTTTTTCATTAAAATTAACAAAAAGGTGATTCCAATTAATAAAGTATTGGAGGTAAGCCAAACCCAAAAAAATATATTCGGAGTATTTGATACTTTTTTACTATGTTTTGAATCAAATGAAATATGTGGACTGATTCTTTTATAAACAATAATTGGAATATAAATATTAGTTATAGCTAGAGTTTCGTTTTGGATTTATAATTGAAATATGTATGTTAGCTAAAGTTTGGTTTTGGATTTTTGAGTAACTAGTCGCTAACTAGTGTGATACACGGGATTGTTTTAAATCAAATGTTAACATGTTTAGGTTTAAACATTTCTCAAATTTCAATTATTGAAAGCTAAATTGGCTCTAATATAAGATGAAACATGTAATATTATGAAGTAATATTAAAAATTAGATAAATACAAATATTATGAAGTAATATATTACAAAAATCATAATGTGCTCTTACATTTGGTTTAATAAGTATTACAAAAAACCTAGTAAATAGAATAAATATACAATTGTGCTTACATCTTCAAGCTTTATCCAATACTTTTCAAGAATGTATTTCCTCCCTTTCTTAGGCTCTTCTCTTTTCTCAACTTCTTCAAGCTACTTAATTTTTCGCCAAATTAGTATCAAGTATAACACCAAATTATACCAATCCATCAAAGATTTACAATGCAAAACCAAACACTCTTAATGTCAATAAATTTCATAATAACCCCACCCCAACTATTGAATTATTAAAAAAGTTCAACATTTCTATAATCTTCATGAAAATAAGTATTCCATTGGTTTTCATCATGAATTCAAAAATAAATAACAAAATAGATTTTTCACACACAAAAAAACTTCAATATATCCAAGTTATAAATAAAATACCAGTACGAATTGTGCTAAGGTGGAAAATGGTACTATCTTTTGCCATATATAAATACAACATGACCTAAGATCTTAAAAGCTTATGTGAAACATGTTTAAATTGTACTATATGGTTTTATTCAAACATTAAGAATACAAAAGCCAAAAATCTAGATATTTATGACATTTGTTTCAAGTTTATGCCAAACCAAAAATAAAGGCATGTCTGAGTGCAGTTCACAAAGGCTTAGTGGCTTGGCAGTGTTGTCAAAATTTGTGCAGTCTTCCAAACACACACACACACACACACACACACACACACAAAAAAAAAAAAAAAAAATCCTAAAGGAAAAAAAGAAAAAGGAAAAAAAAGAGTCAAACCATCTCAAGCAAGGTAGTTCCAAGTTCCAACAATTTTCCTGACTTTCTCATGAATCGAGTTGCTAAGATAGGATGGTATTAGACATCCAATTAATTGAGCAAAAACCCAAAATTAGTGTCATTGTCAACATGAATTACCAAGAATTAAAAAACTCGCCAAAAAATTAAGATTATTTAAATAGATAACTGATTTAGTGATATATTCTAAATGCGTTTCCGCTTATGTTCACTTACAGAGAAATTATAATCAACATTAACAGTTGTAAAGACAAAATAATAAACCAAATCTACATCAAATAGAATGGAATGATGCAAGGAAAGCCACGCGCATAAAATTGTAGAGATAACAGTTGATGATCAAGAGAGAAATGTGCTCCCATCAGCACCACTTCAAACACAGTTTTTTGAGGCATCAATCAAGAAATTTGCACTTGAGAAAGAACTCCAATTTCTCCTTTCACTTACAAAGTACAATATGTACCTTCCAAAATGTACATAAGGTTATCAATGTTTTATTGAAATAGATGTTCTCAATTCTATGACTACAATATTCAAATACCCTACTTGTTTGATCTTAATTCTTCCTTTCTTTTTTATCTCCATCATATCATCAAACAATTTGATTGTGAGAGCAGGCAGCTTACCCTCATAAAAAAAAATGAGAACTCTTCCTATATATGTTATTTTCTTCAAGAATTAAAGAGATTCGCATAAAAATTTCAATGTTTCTATCCAATGAAAAAACAATCACCTGCATCACCATAGTTGCTGCTATTAGCTAACTTCAACTCATGAGTTCCATAGTGACCAGTAATTTATAGAGGGAAAGGAACCCAGAAATTAAAAGCAAAAGCTTAAACTAAATCCTTTAATTGATTTAAGAATTCCATTTTGTTTTATGTAGTTACTTTCAGTTATAGTCTTGTAGCCTTGCAAGTATTTGAATGTATCTTATCTAATCAATGTGTCAATTGCATCATACCTTGCATGTCCATACGTTCATGTGTTTGAAGACAAAAAATTTGAACAATATTCAAATCTGAAAAACTAAACAACGCTACGCTCTCGGGCATTTCTAAAATTTTAACAATGTTAAGCTACACTCTACAATTTTCTGTTTGTGTTGAAAAAAGTTTTAAAAACTTGGGTCACATGGGCTAAAAAAAATCTACCCACCCCAATTTCGCTAAGGTAGCATACCATGCTCAACATATAAAATTTAGATTGTGTTGCGACACACAATCTGAACAATGTAATGAATGTCTAACCTCAACGTACTCCACACCAATTTCGCTAAGATTATTAGGAATGTTGTGTGATGAAAGCAAGCTGATAACTCCACCAGAGCCAAAAACGTACTCCACACCAATTTCACTCAGTTTCCACTAAACAAATTCAAACCCATAGCTCAGTTTCCACACCAAAAAAAAAAAAAAAAAAAAAAAAAAAATTCAAATTGATTATCACCATTTTAATATCTATTTAAAATATTGAAAATGTGACTCACTTCAAAAAATATTATCGTCAAAACACACTACTAAACTCAGTTACAGAGTTCCAAACTCAAAGACTTATCTAAGTGTGTGCACAAACTCAATTACAGATACAAAGAGAAACACAACTAAAACTACAATTCAATCAACATCAGGTCTGACTTACAACTTTCTGCTTCTAAAATTTTAACAATGTTAAGCTACACTCTACAATTTTTTGTTTGTGTTGAAAAAAGTTTTAAACACTTGGGTCACATGGCCTACAAAAAATCTACCCACACCAATTTCGCTAAGGTAGTATAGCATCCTCAACATATAAAATTTAGATTGTGTTGCAACACACAATCTGAACAATGTAATGAATATCTAACCTCAACGTAATGAATGTCTACAACATGCATAAAAGAAAATACATCTTTTCTAAGCACAACTCAAAAAAAGCTTTAAATCAAGTTTAGTGTAGTTATATCAGTTTTGGCATAAAAGTAAACCACAATCAAGTGAACAAATCAGAAGTTCTCAAAGCTTTAAATCAAGGCAGTTAAAAACTAAAAACAGAGTTCAGAAAATTTCATGTCCCAAATCATTTCATTAAGCAAAACATTGAAGCCAACCACACAAACACAGAAACCTAGTCACGAAATACAAAACCGATAGAACAATATGAAACACATAGCATTAATTTCAATGAAGCTTAAATACATACATAGTATGTACACATATACACACAAACAGAACACAACTAAACAAATTGAAACCCATAGCTCAGTTTCCAGGAAAAAAAAAAAAAATTCAAATTGATTATACTAAACTTAGTTACAAGTTCCGAACCCAAAGACTTATCTAAGTGTGTGCACAAACTCAATTACAGATACAAAGAGAAACACAGCTAAAACTACTGAAAATTGAACTGCGAAGAACCAAAGGTCAACGTGAAACAAATATATAAGCCAAAGATGGTAAATTTGTTAAATAATTTAAATTGGGGAATTTAAAAAATCCAAGAAAAACAACCATTGGTACCCTGCCTAAAATAGCCCTAATTAAGAAAAGCAAAGGCTTTACAAATCAATGTCAACCATCTGTTCTTCCTAAATCAAAACCAATCAGACCATAATACCATAACCTAAATCATATTTCCAAACCAAAAAAAAAAAAGAGAAATATTCCCTCCGTTTTCATCATTAAGTAGGTTGCCTTTCCTCTATTTGGTTTCAATTGAAAAAATTAAATTCAGGGAAAAGAGAGAGGAAAGCAAGCGTATTGAGGCATTGGGTGTGGAAAGGGTGATATGTTGAAAAGGAAAAAATGGGTACATTGAAAAGGCCCTTATGTTGTTCCGTGATATGCTGATGGCTAATTTTGCCATGGACTATATCACAGTTTCATCGTGCTGGGAGCTGTTGCACTTTTGAATAGATCAGGCATTGGGACTCAACTACATGCCTATATTGCAAAGTTGGGCTTAGATTCAGATGTCTCTGTTGGCAGTTCACTGATGACTATGTACTCGAAATCTAGAAGAGTAGGAGATTGCCGCAAAGCATTTGATCACATAGAGAATCTGATTTGATAGTTTGGACAACCATAATTTTCAGCTATGCTCAACATGGGTGGGAGAATCTGAGTTTTGGGTTTCGATTTTGGGGGAAGGAAAGGGTGAGTTTTAGGTTTAGGGAAGGTGATGTTAGCGTGTAGGGATGGCAATTTAGATCCCACCCGCAGATACCCGGTCTGGCCCGACCCTAATGGGCCAAATTTTACCCAGCCCGATAAAGAATAGGGTTGGGTATGGGTTTTTAAAAAAAATTCAAAGCGGGTTCTGGTCGGGTCCGGATTTTATAAAAAATTTGGCTTGAAACCCGACCCGGATATAACCCGGTTATATATATATATATAGTTATAACCCTAAAATTTTTGCCTCACCTCACACTCACAATCTCTTCAGCCGCCTCACACTCACAATCTCTTCAGCTCAGTCTGGCCACTCTCACTCACTCACTCACCTCATCGTCGCCGTAGCTTACCGCCAGTCCCTCTCGCTGCCGTCCCAAGCTCATTCACTCACAAGCTCACTCACTCACAATCTCACCGCTGGCCCAACTGCTCAACCTCTCATAGTTGCCGTAGCTCTCACCGCTGGTCCCTTTCGTCGCTGTCCCAAGCTCTCGCTGCCGGTCTCTGTCTATTCTGTTCTCTACTTTTCTTCAATTTTTTTTTTTTTTTTTGATATTGATGTACTCGGTTTGTTCTGCTCTGTAGCTAAATCAAACATCTTTGTGTATATATATAAATGATAAAAGAAGAGTTGAATGTGGTCGTAGTGGATTTGTGTTTTTGTGGTTGTTTTGAATGGTGGGTGTGATTTGTGTTTTTGTTCAAGTTTGTTCCTTTTTGGATTAGCTAGTTTAGCTTAGGAGTTGGAGAGCTTAGTGAAAGAAATGGAATATGTACATTTTGAAGCTCAAGGTTTTCCCATTTTGTTTACTTCAAAGTTTCAGTAAATAGATCCGCTTTGTATGTGAGGTTCACAGTTTTGAAATTTGGATTTCGTTGTTCTTGTTACAGTCTCAAGCCAAAGTATCTGAGAGGGGTTTTGTGAGTCTATTTGCATTTTAAAATTTTTTTTTGGTTGGACCATGATTTGTGCTGCAGATTGGGCCCAAATCTAACTGGGCTAAACAGGGCCCATAGGGCCTGGCGGGGCGGGTCTGGGCCCCAGAAAAAAACCCGTTTAGTAAATGGGCCGGGTCCAGGCTGAGGGTCTTGGCCCGAAACCCAACGCGAACCCGACCCGTTGCCATTCCTATTAGCGTGTGAGAAGAGAAGAGAGATTTTGAAGAAGTATTGGTTTTAGGTTTAGGTTTTGAAGAAGTATCGGTTTTGTAATGTGTATTTGGTGGGGGAAATAATGAGATTTAATTTTTATTTTTAATAATACTGATGTGAGTAAATGGGTTGGAAAAAAAATCAAAACATATAAATCAAATTAAAAAAATAAAATAAAATGCTGACGTGAAAAATTGTGGGAGTTTCAATGGCTTTGATTATATATATATAGATAAGCTAAAAAGGAGGATAAAAGTGTGAAATATGTATGCATGTATTTATAAAAGAAATGGTTGAGAGAATGAAAAAAATGTAGAGGAAAAACAAAAATCACATCCACAGAAGTAATAAAAAAAGACATCAATTAAGGAAATAACATAAAGCATGACTTTAGATACGGGTAGAATACAAGAAAATAATATACATGGTTGATCCTAACTAATTTGTTGAAGATTCATAGTTGACCCCAATATTTTGGGACAAATACCTTGTTTGTTGTTGTTGTATTTATAAAAGCAATACACATGACACAAATTTGATTAAAATTTATATATTAAAATACAAAATTATAATAAGAAGATTAACATAACAAAAATAAATTTTAAATTTTTAAAAATTTTTGGTAATAAAATTATAGTAAGAGTAGAATTTTAAATTTCTTGAAACTTATATAATATATTTTTATTTAAAGTGAACTATTTTAATTAATGAAAATATAAGGATTTATGGCGAAGAGAAGATAACCACTTGTTTATGGTTGTAATTGTATATGGAGTTATATATATTATATTGTTAAACATTTATTATGATTGTATTTGTTTATAGAATTGTATATACTATGTAGTACTATATATTATGATTGTGTTTGAAAAATGATTTATTAAGACTCTAATCACTACAACAAAATGTACTTTTAGTGACGAAAATTTTCATCACTAAATGTCTAGTTTTTTGTCGCCAAGGACCTTTAGCGATGAAATCTGCTTTTTAGTGACGAAATTCATTTCGTCACTAAAGGTTCGATTAGTTAAAAAAAAAAAAAAAAAAATTTAGTGACGAAATAAATGTTTTCCTCGTTAAAAACACTATTCAGCGACGAAAATATTTTGTCGCCAAAAACACTTTATTTTATTAAATCATATTTAGTGACAAAAATTTTCGTCTCTAAAGCTATTTTTTAAGAAAATTCGGGTACATATAGTGACGAAAAAGTTTGTCACTAAAACTATTTTGAAGAAAATTCAGACACATATAGTGACGAAAATTTTCGTCACTAAAACTATTTCTTAAAAATTTCTACTACATTTAGCAACGAAATATTTTGTCACTAATTTTTTTTTTTTTGGTTGCTATATTTGGTGACGGAAAAATTCGTCTCTAAAACTAATATTATGTTTTTTTCCTGTCTTTGATATTAACTTGTAACCTGTCATTACGTTATTAAAACCTCACATTTGAATAACACATTTATTTCAACAACACATTTATAAGAAGACGATCCATACATTCCACAAGTAAAAATAAAACAAGTATCTAGTTCAATCAATCCATACAAATTGTTTGCAATACATGCACTAACACAAGATGTTTTATAACAATACAAAAAGTTTAGCATAATATAATTAGGGCCAAAAGAAGATGTCTTCAAGTAGTGCTAAAAGAAAATGTCCTAAAAGCCACCAATAAGAAATCTACACAAATATAAAAACAATACTACATTAAAATCGTAAAGTAAAAACATTAACTATGTTATAAGAAACATTTCTAACAATGCATTAAGAGTAGGCATACTAATGAATTAAAATCACAACTCCTAATATATAAGTTGTAGAAAGCAAATATAGATTTTTAAGTGTAATGTAATACAATTAGTTTCAAATAATGCATTAAAAGTAGTCACACAATGTAGTGCACAATTGCTAAGATAAAATACTAACCAATAAGTCTTTTAGCTTGAAGATGAACCACCCTCATAGGTAAGAGTGTCATCATAACCCTTACTCCTCAAAAAGCTAAGGATATTCTTTTGCACCTTTTCCTGCTTAGCTTGCACCTCAAATAGTGTACCTAAGCTATAGTATTGTGGTGAATGTTACTTTAGCAAAATAAGGATAACTCATGCATAATGTATTTTAACATCTAAGTCTATAAGCTACTTAGATAAAGTCATATCCCATTCATGAATGCACAAGTCTTTATTAATACTTAAACAAATATACATTGCACAATCAAACACTCCCAATATCAATTTATACCATCATATAACACCATGCAAGCCACCCACTTGCTCCAACACAACAACCCACCACAATACCAATTCTTAACAAAACAATATATAATGCTTACAAGTGTTGAAAACAATTAAATAATATCCATCACATTTAATTCAACAATATCCATTCACAATTCTAAAAAATAAGAATCACTCCCAATATGAATTTAATTTACTTTATAACACCATGCAAGCCACCCGTTTGTTCCAACACAACAACCCACCACAATACCAATTCTCAACAAAACAATATATAATGCTTAGAAGTATTGAAAACAATTAAGTAATATCCATCAAATATAATTCAACAATATCCATTCACAATTCCCCAAAAAATAAGAAACACTCTCACTATGAATTTAAACCACCTTATAACACCATGCAAGCCACCTGCTTGCTCCAACACAATAACCCACCACAAAACCAATTATCAACATTCCAAAGTATAATGTTTACAAGAATTTAATAAGAAACTATTTACTATGCTTAAGCCAGCACACACCTCTACTAAAATTTTAAAAGGTTTTAATTAATAAAGGATATTAGAATCTTTAAGACTAATATTTCCTTTAAATAATAGAGTAAATAGTTCCATATACAAATTGAATACAACTATGATAAATACCTATTAATAATTAAATTAATTATGTGTTTAATAGTTCCATATAAAATACAATCATAATAAATACTTATTCATAATGATCAAATTTTATATTTAATATTATTTTGAAAAATGCTAAAGGTACTACAAATGTTACTATATAAAACTTACAAATTAATATGACAATGAATGTGATTAGTGGGCTTCAACCACCTTATAAATGAATATTTGAATTGTCTATTTATAATTGATGACATATCGATTTATAAATTCAATGTAATAAAATTTGGGAAAATGCTAGAGATACAAACTATTTTACAATAATTTTTACAAACTGCTGATGTCATGAGTGGTTATTGGTAAGTAAAAAAGTTATGTTAGTGGTGAACCCAAATGAGCGGTGGTGAAGCCAAGAATTTGTCTCTAGGGGGGCCAAATAAAAAATGTGATAATTAAATTGTTGGAGATTTAGAAAAAGCTTTCAAAGTTCCACCATTAATGATCCAAAATGATGTTTTTGGCTTCACCATTGACTATCCAGAAGGATGCTCTTTGAATTCAACCTGTGGAGATTTAGAAGTACGCTTAGTGAAAGTTGAAGTTTTACGATTAGAACCCAAAATGAAAAGTGTATTATTTTCTAAATTACTATTTATTTTTGTTGCATAATGAATCAATAGTTTTTAAGCTTGCCCACTGACCTAGACTATTAAATTAAATTATCACCCATTAAGTATAATGACTAAGATAAAAAAATGCTAATAAATTTTAAAAAAACTAAATAGTAGACAAACCATCATCCAAATTTCAATATATAAAAAAAATATAATTAAATACAACCAATTATATAGTTTTTTATGTTCATTTAACAAATAAAGATAAAAAAAAAAGTCATAAAAGAATTTATGATCCATACAATTGCCTGACCACCTGGGGACTCTAAATTTTGAGACTTGAAGTTTCAACCATACACGTGGTGGAGGTAGGATGGGTAATTGATAAATGTTAATTGGTAAAATAAAAAAGTCACACTCTTTACTTCATAAAAATGACGGAAGAATCGAAGAAGTAAAGAAAGAAGAACAGGAAGAAAAAAAAAGGTAGATGAGCTAGGATGTTGGAGATTTAAAGGAGATGAGCAAAGAAAAGTGTGAAGACTGCTTATTTAGATAGTGCCTACCTAGATACATCTGCCAGTGAAAGCTAGTGCTATCTGCAACTATATGGTGTTGCAGATTAGGTAAGTTGCTAAAATTATATTAAGCTTCTAGATGAATCTTAAATGTAATTTTAGAATTTCTTATATAGAAAAAGAAACTAACTGGAGGGGGGGGGGGGGGGGGGGGGGGGCAAAATGCATATCTATTCCTTTTTAAAAAATTAAATGGTTTGGATAACTCATAATTAAGTATATCTACTCAATTTTTTTCAAAAAATTGGGGGGGGGGGGGGCATGACCCCCTTGACTTCAACGTGGCTCCGCCACTACAAATGAGAACTAGTAAGAATTTTCTATATCAATAATTTGTAAAAATATTGTAAAATAGTTTGTGCTTGCATTATTCTAAAATTTGTAGAAGGGATAGCATTGCCCATTTTAGATTTTTTATTCATTTAATTTTTTAATTGATAAAAATGATAGATAAGAAAAAGAAAAAGAAAAAAAACAGCTTTGAATATGAAGTTTTAATGAATCCTATTATTTTCGAATGTGTGACATTAATGGTGGTAACACTGCATTAAAATTTTGATGTTTTCATATTAGAAATCTCATTATTTTCATTTTTTCTAGGGATAATAATTTCCTTTCTCACATTTTGGCTCGTTGGGTTGCTTTTTGTAACTGAGATGGACTCTCCATTTCTTCACTTCCTCCTTTGGTTTTTTTCTCCATAAAATTGAGATGAGTTGGATCCTTCATTTTTTTCTAGGGATATTAATTTCCTTTCTCACATTTTGGCTCATTGGGTTGCTTTTTGTAATTGAGATGGACCCTCAATTTCTTCACTTCCTCCTTTGGTTTTTTTCTCTATAAAAGTGAGATGAGTTGGGTCCTTCCTTTGCTTTCTTTCTTTATAATTATCCTTATTCATTAAAAAAAAAAAATCCTATTTTCCTTGGAATAAAGCAATTTCTTTAAGGTTTCATTTGGAAGTTTATATGGGAATGGAATGAAATGATTATAAAGGAATAAAAAGAAATAGAATGTATTTAAGTAAGGGAAAAGAATGGAAATAAATGAATGAAATGGAATTAAGTAACTTTGTTTGGATATTTTAAATTAATAAAGAAATAGAAGGTAAGTAAACTTGTCTAGGAGTAACATAAAGGGAAAGGAATGAAATCATTTTATACTAATAGAATTATTAGACCCCTATTTTTAAAAAAAAGGCTAAATTTATAAGGGTATTTTGAGAGTTTTAGTAAAAAATTTATTAAATCTAATTTCATTACTTCAAATTCCTCCCAATTTTGGGGGGAATGAAAATTTGAGATTTTGAGAGAATATAGAGGAATGTGTTCTCTCTTACCCATTCCTTTCCCTCCCATTTAAACTCTCAAATAAGAATATGAACTTTCCATTCCCTTAATTAAAACTCCTAAACAATGGAAGAGAAGAATATTTTAAAATTATTTTTTTCATTCATTTCCCTCTTCCTAGACAAGTTGTAAAAAAGCACAACATCTAGGCGACAAATTCAGACAGCGACATGTTGACACCCCACTTTGCAATCCGCATTTAACCTCACCTGGAGGGTAAAATGGTAATTCAACTTGGAAATAGACATCTTAATTGTGGCCATGAGATCCTTAATTTCATTTCATCAAAATGACTTTGATGTTGTAACGATCAAATTGACTGGTCATAAGCCCTAATCGGACCATCAGATTGAAAATTATTATCAAATTAAGTTTTAATGGCTAAGATGCGCTATCACAAATTGAGTCTGACTGTATGTGATTATGAACAATTGATTCTAATTAGTTATAATTATAATCAATTTGGGATTAATGACATGTCATAATTTGATTGGCTAGGACTATATTTTATAAAAATGTTGCACACACTTAATTAATTAGATAGTCAAACATTAATTATTCAATGAGTAATTTGTGCAATTATCTCTTTAATTAGGGTAAATTTGGAACTAATTAAGTCTGAAATGGGAGTGTTTGGAGCCTATTAATGTTAATTGGAAATAAATTTGGGACTTATTAATGTTAATTGTGCTGAAATTATTTTCTAACAAATGACTTCTGCTCACCATTTCATTGATATCTCTCGAAATATTTTGAACATGCAAATGAGGTTAATTTTCCCAAAAAATAGGCTAGGGGCATGGTCTCTCACAGTGGCGAGAGAGACCGCACCCCTGGCCCTTTTTTTTTTTTGAATGTTAGGCCAAACTCACGTCAATGGGTGGAGTGGTGTTATTGTCTCTCAAAATGGAGGTTCGGCTGATTATATTTTTCCCCTTTATATTAAGGGTTTTACAATGGAGTCGCTACTTATTTAATTATTAGAATAAATTAGAAAACCAAAATTGAAAAATTCCTCATTTTATTGATTTGAAAATTAATTTACATTGATCATAAGAAATTACATGGTTTTGGTCCTAGATAAAATCTAAGATAAAGTACATGGCTCTGTTTCCTAGTTACAATCTAGAAATTGAAAATTACATGGATAAGTATTAATCTATCAACCCTAAATCTAAGCTCGGAGGCTATGTTACAAGATGGGAACGTGTTAGGCACCCATCTTGCTTGGTGAAACTGGTTTTCTAGATTATGGTGGCCAACATTCATATCATATCATCCAATATGTCAATCAATTTGCATGTTGAATTTAATATGTGTGCATGTGATAAACCCTAATTCAATTTATTAAGCATTGCATTTGGATTGAAAAATAAATTCTAATGAATGTGTGTTAATGGTGACATCCTAGATTCAAGTATTTGAAAGAATTATGAAACAAACATCTTTTTCATATTTTTGATGAACTCTCTTTTAGATGAATCTTGTATTCCTCTTGGCATGATGAATTTTGGGCTCCTCAAACTAGATGTACATTTTTTTTTCTCTCACATTGATGGAATTTCATTTATCTTTCCTTGATTGAGTGAAACCTCATTTTTCTTTGATGATCTCTTATCTTTAGTTTAATGAATTCTCTATTTGTCTTTCATGTCTTCTAGGAGAGCTTTATCAATTAGCTTCAAAGCTACAAGGTCGACTCCTCCTCAACATGAGATTTAAGCATGCATACTTTGGTTTTTCCCACCCTAGGTTTAGATTTTAGTGGGTACATGCGAAAAGAGGCTAAGTGTTTAAAGGCTCAAATGGGCTAGCAATGGATAATGATCATTCTAGGTATTAAGGTATAATCTTGTTTTACCAAAGATGGCCTCCTATCCCTAGCAATGCTTGCTTGTAGGCGTAGTGACTTGAGCTCTCTTAATAAATTCCTCCTAAAAGAAAAAGTATGAATGCTCTATTGGAGACACAAAAGTTTTCAGAAATTTGGAATGAATGCATGAGCTTTTTGAATTTTTTGATGGATAGATTTTCTTTGATTTCCTTTTAAGACCATTTCTTCTTTTATTCAAAGTAATTTAGCAAAAGTGTTTACATGGGTCAAATGAAATTAATCCTTTCTCAGTACAAGTTGATTGTTCAAGCCTTTAAACATCACAATTTAGAAAAAAATTTGTCCAAGGGATCCTCATGTACCATTTTGAAAAGAAGACTTTAAAGAATTTTGAAATCTTTAAAAGAAAAAAATGAGCATTTTTGAAAAAGTCACTAGGAAGTCCAATGCCCCTAGTTCAAAGAAATATATATATTTTTTAAATGACTCAAGGGCCCAATGACCCTAGTCCAAGGACTTTTTTCATTTGAAAAATTTTCTCTTTTTTTGGGAAAGATTTGGAAATATTGATTTTTTTTTTAATATATATACACGAACAAAGCACATTAAATGCTACATGAAAATTTTGAATTCAAAGAAACATAGAAACATGGAATAAACAAACAAACTTTAAACTTAACCATGATATTGCAAACCTAATGTGAAGTGAGGCAAAGTTGGGCCGCTTGCTTCTTCTTGGTCCATTTAGGATGCTTGAGACTTGGTATGCTTGAACCTTGATTATGATGAAATGGCTTGGGCTTGCACTTGGAAGGCTTGAAACTTGATTATGATCTTTTGGCATTTGCTTGAAATGGCTTGACCTTACACTTGGAAGGCATGCATCTAGTGAGCTTTTGGCCTTTGATGTTGATCATGCATATACACCTTTGATGGGCTTAAGTGTTGGGCTTTGACTCATTCAAGAAACAAATTTGGGCTTCCATGCCAAGTAGAGTTCAATCATAGGCTTTTAGGCTTCATTTCATTCATAGTATACAAGGTTCAAACAATTATGGTGGTCTCAAGCATTGGACTTAGGCTTATCATGGTTCAAACAACGGCCAAACAAATGCATAATACAATGCAATTTACTTGGACTGACCTAAAGGTAGGTTCTATGGGTCATTACAACACGGGTAGAAGGTAGGTTAAAGGTCCTCACAAGCTAGGTTAAAGGTACTCACAAGCTAGGACGTTGGTCCAAACAATACAGTTTGTCCCTATGAACCACCATGGTATAACCATGATGATCCTTGTCACAGTGGGTGGTAGGTTCACCACTGGGTATGTGAGTCTTAGGAAGACCACAATCCACGGCTAATACTACTGGGCTTCTGGGCTAGCACACAAATAAAATAAATTTCATTCAAGCAAATGATGCATGACATGCAATATAATGACACATTAGACATATTATATACAAAAAGCAATAAACAAACAATGACATGGTTGGCCACCATAACCTAATTGAAGCTTAGCCCTTAATATCCCCAGTGGAGTCGCCACTATGAGAAACCACGCCCTCGACCTCATTTTTTGGTGTTGGGCCAAACCTACGTGAATGGGTGGAGTCGTGTTATTGCCTCTCAAAATGGGGATTCGACTGATTATATTTTCCCCTTTAGATTAAGGGTTCTACAATAGAGTTACCACTTATTTAATTATTGAAATAAATAAGAAAACCAATTGTGAGAGACTGCAAAAGGTGCCTCTCAAAAAAGAGATTTGGATGCTTTTAAGGGAATCTCTCTTTTTGGGTAAGTGGTGTGGAGTCGCCACTTATTTTTTATACAAAAAATAAGAAAAACTAAATATAAATACATGACTAAATTGTTTTCTTTCATTGATTGAAAAAAAAAAAAATACATATTCGAAAATTTGAAAAATTACATGGCTTTGGGTCCTAGTTACAAACTACCAAATAATTACATGGCTTTTTTGTCCTAGTTACAAACTACCCAAAATAAAACAAAGATAAGGCTAGATCTACCTATCCAAAAGACCTAAATTTGGACGCTATGTTACGGAATGGGAAGGTGTTAGGCACCCATTTTGCCCAGACAGAGTTTGGTCTTCTAGGCTCTTGTGACCTATGTACCCCTTTCATGCATGCTATGAATGATATGTTGTACATGTGAACAAAAATAAATCACAGAAATTTATTTATGAATGCATCCTCTTCTTTGTTTAAAAAAATTCAGATCTGTTGTTGTGAGTAAAAGAATTTGATTTCAGTTTATATAAAAAAATTAGATTTGCTTTTGTTGTGTAAAAAAGGTGGTTTTTGGAGAGAAAATTCAGATCTGTGTTTATTAAATAAAACAAAGTCTTTTGATTTTTTAAAAATCAGATCTGTTTTTAAGAACTTAGAAAAAAAATGGTTTTGGTTTATAAAAGATCAGATCCTTTTTTATATATTCAAAAAGTATAAAAAAGATTGCTTGAGAAGAGAGTTTCATTCATGAAGTAAACTTATGCTACATATATTGAATAAAACAAACACAACCATGCATGATCTTTTTTTCTTTATTTCAAAATTTGCTATGTTAAAAAAAATCAGATTTGTATCTAAGAAAGGTACAAATCAGCTTTTGATTTAAGAAAAATTTAGATCTACATCTAATGAAGATGCAGTCTAATTTTTGATTTAATAAAAAAAAAATCAGATTTGCATCTAATGAAGATACATATTCGCTTTATTTTGAGAAAAATTCAGATCTACATCTAAGGAAGATGCAAATCCGTTTTTATTTTAAGAAAAATTCAGATCTACATCTAATGAAGATGTAGATCCGTTTTCAATTTAATAAAAAAATTCAGATCTGCATCTAATGAAGATGCAGACTAGTTTTTGATTTAATAAAAAATTCAGATCTGCATCTAATGAAGATGCAGATTTGTTTTACTATGAGAAAAATTCAGATCTACATCTAATGAAGATATAGATTTGTTTTTAGTTTTAAGAAAAAGAATTGATTACATACAGATCTTTGAAATTAAGAAAGAGATCATAACAATTATAAAAGATTCAAGATCATGCTTTAAATAAAACAATAATTCATGATATGAATATTTGAAAAAACTAAACTAAAAAAATAAACATGCATCATCACAACAAGAGAAGCATAAGAAAAAGCGTTAAGAAACAACCTCTTGCATGTAGTGCTCTTCTTTTTGAGAGGATATTTTAGGATTCAAAGAAATTTATGCAATTATCTTTGAAACCTAAAAACCCCAGTTTAAGAAAGAATACCAGAAAAGAGGGGTGAGAAATTTGAAAGTGTGAAAATGTGTCTCTCCTAGAGCATAAAAGAATGTGCTGAATTTTGAGATCTAGTCCCTATTTATAAGGACTGGAATGCTTAAAAAATAAGCAACCACGGGTAGAATGTGAATTGGAATGCGTCTTTCTGTGAAAAAGTCGAAAATGGTGTGCTTTATTGGCACCTGAGGAGAATTGGGCCTTAGCCCTTAAGGGTGCAATTTGGCACTTTTAAAGTGCCGTTTGGCACTCCAAAAGTGCCTATTGGCATTCTTGGGTGTTGATCGCACTTTCGTGTTCGGGTGCGTTTTGGACTCATTTTTTAGGTTTTCTTGAACCGGCCTTGCAGTTAGATGTGTTTTCAATCCGTATTCTAAGATTTTTATCTCTTTTCTGGATAATTCGAGTCTTTTTAGGAACAATTATCTTCTAGAAAAATACCCTAAAATAAATTTTGATAAAGTTCAGATTATCCACAATTTTATTGTTATCCAATTATCCCTTTTATTCCTGAAAGTTCAATATGGGTATGAAACACCCTTGAACATTTAGACCCCAAATTACAAAATTACCAATTCAAGCTTTTATATCAAACAATTAATGTGCGGAACAAGATAGTAAGCTTATAATAGAATTGATAAACAATCTAAGCCAAATATAAACACATCCACAGCAGTAAATATAAGGCAAAGATAAAGGGAAGAAAGATGCAAACACACGGACAACACACAATGTGTTATCGAAGAGGAAACCGAAGTCCTCGGCGTAAAACCTCTCCGCCGCCCTCCAAGTGGTGAATAATCCACTAGAAAATGTAGTTGGGATACATGAACAGCAATAGACCCTCCAAGCCTAATCTACTCAGGTACCTAAGCCCTCCAAGCTTCTTGCTCCAACGAGGTTGCGCCGAACCTTTTTCTTTTCTAGCTTACCGGATTCCGCTATAGCCCATAGCATCAACCAATCACCATTGGTTCCTTCCCAAACTGCTTCCCTTAGCACCAAATAAACCTTCTCACAGACGTGGGTGTGGTAAGATAAGGATTTGGTAAAAGACCTCTCAAGGGTATGACAATGGAGAGGAAGAGAGTAGAGGAATTTTTAGAGTCTTTTAGATGAAGTTTGGGGATGAGGCAATCTTGTTTTTCTCCAGGGTTTTCTCTCACAAAATTCTCTCTGGAAGCTCTCTCAATTTAGTGGGTATAAGGGTCTATATATCGTGAGGTGAGAAAAGAATATGAAGAGACAGTTTTTGCCAAACAGGGTAAATTGGCGGCTTGGTCTCGCGGCTTGTCCAAGTCGCGAAATCAAGTCGCGCCATAAGTACAAAGGTACAAGGTAAAATAGGCTTTGAGACAAAAATTCAACAAAGTGATCAAACTTTTTGGATTTTCTACTTTTTATGTGATTTTGGATTTTCGACATAAAAACAGTAAAAGAATGATAAAAAACAAAACATAAAGAACAATGTAAAAACATTTGAACCAAAGACAAACACACACAAAAAATCTAAAAACTAGCAAGAAGCACACAACCAAGCATATACACAAACATGGGAAGTACTGATGCATGAACATGTTGTAATGCTTATGCATGAGTACCCTTTGTCACCCATACGTCACGTGCGTTTGAGGCGATATCCTTGACGGATCGGGTACGAGAGTTGGGACTGTCAAACCTTCGTGTGAAGCTTTCCAAGCAATTTGTGAACGCACCGATCATCTTCATCACGTCCATCATTCCTAGATCACGGTTTTGGCTTCTTGGTTGCTCACCACCCCAAGTCCTCATATCATTTCTTCTTCCTCGTGACGGGGGTGCACTTGCATTGTTGTCTGCTCTCAACTTTTGACAGTTGGGTCTGGTATGTCCTTGCAATCTGCAATAGTGACAAACATGCTCCGTTTTAGGACCCTGCTGCTGTCTTGGGAGTGATCTTCCTCTAGCTCCATATCTGGATTCTGATTGATTACTGGACTTATGTAATACCTGTTGATCAGCCACATTCTTCTTCTTCTCAGCCTTAATTTTCTCAGGATTGGACCTATCCACAGTCGTCTCCTTACCCTTTACAAACTTCACTTCTTTGGTGACATTTGCTGATGAGCTACCTCCTCCGGCGTATCCCAATCCGGACTTGTCTGAGGCATGTTTTTGAGATGAAATAACGTCATCTAACTTCCTGGAGGAGACCCTATCTATCTTGGCATGAGCTTCCACTACCTCTTGCTCAAGGAATCTCACTTTTGTGTAAGCTTCTAATAGCTCACCATTAAGTACTTCAATCTCACATTTTGCCTCCTTGTATCGTGCCAGGAGACTTTTGTAATCTTCCTCAGCCTTCTTCATCTTCTTAATGGCTGCATTAGCCACCTTAGCATATTCACCGGTCTTCTCAAGGAGTGAGTTGTAAGTCTCTTACAATCCCACTGCTTCTCCAACTTCCTCATCTTCTGTCTCCTCAACTATTCGAATAGACTCCAAATCAGAATGTTCCCCAAGCTCCTTCACAAGTGTACCCAAATCATCCGAGGTCTCCACATGCGCAATGGTCATGAAAGCAGAGTAATTTCCTTCTCCATCACAGCTATCTTCAGAGTCAGAATTTAATGAATCAGCATCACTCAAGGTAGTGGCATAGACCTTTCCTTTTGTCTTCAAATAATTGGGACATTCCTTTTTGAAGTGTCCATGTCCATTACACTCGAAACACACAATGTCCGAAGAAGATTGAGACTCCTTCCCTTCTTTCCTCGTAAACTCTTTCCTATCACCTCTTGAAGATGAAAATTTTCCTCTGTTGAATGGTTTCCAACTGTTCTTCATCTTCAGGAATTTTCGGAAGTTTTTCGCAAGATATGCTACTTCCTTCTCCACTCCATCTTCTTCGGAAGGATCATCCATTCTTTCGGTGATGGTTTTAAGAGCAAGCGATTTACTTGTCTTGTGGGAATGCAGTCCAAACTCATACATTTGAAGTGACCCAATGAGCTCTTGGATCTTAATTTCATCCAAATCCTTGCTTTCCTCTATGGCGGTGACTTTTGCTCGAAAGCTTTCCGGTAAGGACCTCAAAATTTTTCTCACCACTTTAGTATCTTCAATCTTCTCACCAAGATTGAGCTTAGCAATGACAATTTCGTTGAGCTTCACATAGAATGAATCAAACGATTCATCTTCACCCATCTTGAGCTCTTCAAATTTGGTGGTAAGCATTTGGAGCTTTATGTCCTTCACCTTCTTCATCCCCTCATAAGTTGTCTCCAAAATCTCCCAACCTTCCTTGGCCACTGTCATGTGAGATATCCTGTGGAATTCTTCTGGAGACACACCACAGAAAATAGCATTTAATGCTTTACTGTTAGCATTGGTTGCCGCAAGAGCTACCTTATCCCAAGTAGATTTAGCAGCCTTCGACCTAGTCCAACCGACTTCAACCGCATCCCAAACGATGTCATCAATAGAGCATAGAAATGCCCTTATTCTAACTTTCCAGAAGGCATAATTATTACCATCAAAAAATGGTGGAATAGTGAGAGATTGAGACCTATCCATCTCAACAAGGGGTCAAGGATCACACTCAGGTATTTAAACCACCATAAGTGTACCCGCTCTGATACCAATTGAAAGTTCAATATGGGTATGAAACACCCTTGAACGTTTAGACCCCAAATTACAAAATTACCAATTCAAGCTTTTATATCAAACAATTAATGTGTGGAACAAGATAGTAAGCTTATAACATAATTGATAAACAATTTAAGCCAAATATAAACACATCCACAGCAGTAAATATAAGGCAAAGATAAAGGGAAGAAAGATGCAAACACATGGACAACACACGATGTGTTATCGAAGAGGAAACCAAAGTCCTCGGCGTAAAACCTCTCCGCCGCCCTCCAAGCGGTAAATAATCCACTAGAAAATGTAGTTAGGATACATGAACAGCAATAGACCCTTCAAGCCTAATCTACCCAGGTACCTAAGCCCTCCAAGCTTCTTGCTCGAACAAGGTTGCGCCGAACCTTTTTCTTTTCTAACTTACTGGATTCCGCTATAGCCCATAGCATCAACCAATCCCCATTGGTTCCTTCCCAAACTGCTTCCCTTAGCACCAAATAAACCTTCTCACAGACGTGGGTGTGGTGAGATAAAGATTTGGTAAAAGACCTCTCAAGGGTATGACAATGGAGAGGAAGAGAGTAGAGGAATTTGTAGAATCTCTTAGATGAAGATTAGGGATGAGGCAATCTTATTTTTCTCTAGGGTTTTCTCTCACAAAATTCTCTCTGGAAGCTCTCTCAATTTAGTGGGTATAAGGGTCTATATATAGTGAGGTGAGAAAAGAATACGAAGAGACAGTTTTTGCCAAATAGGGTAAATTGGCGGCTTGGTCTCGCGGCTTGTCCGAGTCGCGAAATCAAGTGGCGACGTAACGGCCTGGCCAGCCTGGGACTTTTGTCCTATAGTGCGACAGCTGGCGCGACCCTTTAGCTTCCCTGTGTGCATCTCACGTGCCTGAAGTTGGCGACTTGCAGCTGCGAGCCACCCGCGAGTCCTAGCTGCGAAGCTTTGTTTCTTTGCACATACTTGAGCTTTTCTTCACATCTTCTCACACACTACCCTTACAATAATCCCACCTAAATATAGGGTTACTAAGTGCTTAAATTACAAGCAAATTGGCACGGAATAAAGCCAACAAGATGGTTGATAAATTTCAACCTTACAATTCCTATGCAAGCAATCTTATTTTAGACACTAATTGTCAACAAATCACAAAATTATTTAATTAATTTTAATTGTTTAATTAATCAGAATTAATTTAAACTAATCATGCGTGGTTAAGTCTACCTAGACTCAACGTATGCTGACCGTGCAAACTTGATCATAAGATATCTTTTGATTCGATGGTCTGATTTGAAAACCGAACACACCGTTGTGACCGTTAGAATCTTAAAATCATTTTAATGATATGCAATGAATGAATTAATGCATGTAATGCAATCATGATTTTTGGGGTATATGGATGGTCATTCCAGTCATCTTCCTTGATTAAATCATGGGTGCAAAATCGAGTGTCTATACTAATATTGAAAAATTTCTCATTTTATTGATTTGCAAATGAATTTATATTGATCATAAGAAACTACATGGCTTTGGTCCGAGATATAATATAAGATAAAGTACATGACTTGTTTCCTATTTACAATCTAGAAATTGAAAATTACAAGAATAAACATTGATCTACCAATTCTTGATCTAAGCTTGGAGGCTATTTTAATAGATAGGAAGGTGTTAGGCACCCACTTTGCTTGGTGAAATTAGTCTTTTAGACTATAGTGGCTAATATTCATATCATATCCGAAGGGTCTGGCCGAAAGTGGAGTGCACAACATATAGGGATTAAGGAAAGGACATGCTCATGGATGTAAAATGGTTTCATGAGTGTATATACCACGTTGGGAGCAGGAAAAACCTTCTTACAGTCACTCTATACACAGTATGTTGAGTGGGTGTTGATTTGGGTAATTAATTTGGCCATTGTTTTTGGAAATTTTAATTTGTGCATGTAGCTCAATCTATTTTCCACTTTCTAAGTTTGACATTGATAGCTTTTGTTTTCCTTGTAGTGAAACACTGAACCTGACTGTGTGTTTGGTGACAACTTGGATATAAATGAAATAAGCATTGTTTCAGACATAAGATGCATACACTCTATCTCTCTCTAAAATATTTTGCATGATGGATTTATTTTACATGGTGTTGCCTTAATTTGCTCAGGTTCTGCAGCAACTTATCCACCCCATATTGTATTCACTGTCTCCTGGAATTGGTGTGACCCCAAAAATGGTCAAGAATGTGAGTGGACTGGCGAACGTGTACAAGACAACTAGGCATGATTGGGATTCATGAGGAGATGTTGCATCTCATTTCGATGTTTCAAGGTGATCAAAAAGACTGTTGATCTGTGATCAAAAAGACTGTTGATCTGTTTTTGTTCAGGATAGTTTGGAGCTTAATAAGTCTCCCTTTATAATCATTATTTATTTTCCATTTACTGCTTCTTTGATCTATATGCATTAGATTATAGATTTTTTTTTATTAGGGACATTGCTGCAGCTAATTTGATAGGAGCTAATGGCTCGCTGGAGAAGTCTTAGCCTGAGTTGGATATTCTACCACTAGGATGGCTTACAGATCCAGGTTATAAAAAATTTTCTTGTTACTTTTTCTTCATACATCATACATCTAATGAAGAATTTTCTTGTTACTTTTCCCTTCTTTTTCTCCTTTATCAGAATTTTCTTCTTTCTTGGATATGCTATTTTGTATTTAGAAAGTTCAGGATACACGAATGCATGAATACCTTTTTTTTTATTAGAAGTAAAGATGCTATGATTTTATGGTTAAAATTTTGAGACATGACCTACTTTTTTCACCTATATTGTATAAAGTGATTTATTCATTTAGTATGATCATTATTATATTTCTCTTACAATACATTGTATACATCGGGTAATTCTACGGTACCCCCCAAAAAGGGAGGGGGGGGGGGGACCGGTACCCACTGATAGGTAACCTGCTAAATTAGGTTACTTTTTTCTCATATTTGACGGTTCCATTCTCACATTGTGTAGTTCTAACATCACATGTGACAGTTCTTTTCTCACATTTGGTGGTTCCCTTACAATTTTCTCACACTTGATGGTTCCATCCTCATATTGTGCAGTTCCGACATCACATGTGACAGTTCTTTTGTCACATTCGGTGGTTCTCTTATTTTTTTTTTTCACATTTGACGCGTCACATGGTGCAATTCCAACATCATATGTGATAGTTCTTTTGTCACATTTAGTGGTTACGTTACTTTTTTCTCACATTTGATAGTTCTATCTTCACATTGTGCAATTCTAACATCACATATGACAGTTCTTTTCTCACATTTGATAGTTTCCTTACTTTTTTCTCACATTTGACGGTTCTATCGTCATATTGTGCAGTTCCAACATCACATGTGACAGTTCTTTTGTCACATTCAGTGGTTCCCTTATTTTTTTTTTCTCACATTTGACAGTTCCATCGTCACATTATGCATTTTCAACATCACATGTGACATTTTTTTATCACATTTAGTGGTTCCCTTACTTTTTCTCACATTTGACAGTTCCATCTTCACATTGTGCAATTCCAACATCACATGTGACAGTTCATTTCTTACATTTGGTAGTTTCCTTACTTTTTTCTCACATTTGAAAGTTTTATCCTCACATTGCGCAGTTTCAACATCACACGTGACAATTCTTTTGTCACATTTGGTGGTTCCCTTACCTTTTTTTTCTCACATTTGACGATTTTATCCTCATATTGTGCAGTTCTAACATCACATTTGACAATTCTTTTGTCACATTCGGTGGTTCCCTTATTTTTTTCTTACATTTGACACTTTTATTATCACATTGTGCAGTTCCAATATCACATTTGACAGTTCTTTTGTCACAAATAATGGTTCCTTTATTTTTTTTCTCAAATTTAATGGTTATATTATCATATTAAGCAGCACCAACATCACATTTGCTCTATTTTTGTCACATGTAATAGTTCTTTTGTCACATTAGGTGGTTTCCTTACTTTTTTCTTACATTTGACAGTTCCATCCTCACATTGTGTAGTTCCAACATCACATATGATAGTTCTTTTGCACATTTGGTGGCTTCCTTATCTTTTGTCACATTGTGCAGTTCTAACATTACATGTGACAATTCTTTTCTCACATTTGGTGGTTCCCTTACTTTTTTCTCACATTTGATGATTCCATCCTCACATTGTGCAGTTCCAACGTCACATTTGACAATTCTTTTGTCACATTCGGTAGTTCTCTTGTTTTTTTTCTCACATTTGATGGTTCCATCATCACGTTGTGCAGTTCCAACATCACATTTGACTCTACTTTTGTCACATTTGGTGGTTCCGTTATTTTTTTTCTCACATTTGATGGTTCTGACGTCACATATGACTGTATTTTTGTCACATTTGATGGTTCCTTTATTTTTTTTTCTTACATTTGATGGTTCCATTATCACATTCGGCAGTACCAACATAACATTTGACAATACTTTTGTCACATTTGGTGGTTTATTTTTTTTCTCACATTTGACGGTTTTATCCTCACATTGTTTAGTACTAACATAACATGTGACTGTACTCTTGTCAAATTCAATGTTTCTTTTATTTTTTCTCACATTTGATGGTTCTATTGTCACATGAGGCAATACTAACATCACATATGACTGTACTTTTGTCACATTCGGTGGTACCCTTTTTTTTTCCTCACATTTGACAGTTCCATTGTCACATTAGACTGTACCAACATCACACGTAACCGTACTTCTGTCACATTCAATGGTTCCTTTTTTTTTTTACTAACATTTGACAGTTCCATTATTACATTAAGTCGTACCAACATTACATACGAGCATAGCCAACCTAACCCAACCCAACCCCATCGAATTATCTAATAATCGATGAATATATATAACAAAAATACTCTTAAAATCTCTAAAATTTTTGAAATACACTTAAATATATTTAAATTACCAAAACACATCCTAACACTTAAAAATTACCAAATAACTACGAAACTCTAAAAAATTATTGGGATATCCTAAAACCTAAAAATGACCGAAATGACCCTAAAATCTAAAAAATGACTGAAATACCCTCTAAACCTAAAAAATAATCGAAATACCCTTAGATACTAAAAAAATGACCTAAATGACCGTGAAACCTAAAAAAATGACTGTAATGGCCCAAAACCTAAACACTAACCAAAATATCTTTGAAACCTAAAAAATAACCAAAGGACCCTTGAAATCTGAAAAAGACCAAAATACCCCCCCTGAAACCTCTATTTGCACAAATGACAATAAAAATTTTATACAACCACTCTATTTTTTTCAATTATTATTTTTCTTAAACCTTCTACATTTTAATTTTAGTAACATTTTTTAATAAATACATGAGCTAATAAAAAAGCCATTGATAATCCAATTGACAAGATGATGACTAAAAATTTGTCATTATAGCCAACTAATTTTTTTTGGCCAACTATTGACAACTAAAATGTTCTATATCAACATAAAGAGAGAACTTAAATGCATGAATTTTTTCTCAACATTTAAAATCTCAAACTAAAATATTTTTTCTCAAAGTTCTTAATAGCTAAAAAGTTCTATTTCAAAAGAGATGATGAATTATCCAAAATATGTGTTTTTTACACAAAATTCAAAACAAAGAAGTCATTGATAGACCAACTGACAAGATAATGACTAAATATCTTCCATCATAGCCAACTAAACAAATGTCTTGCCAACTCTTGCCAACTCTTGCCAATTAAAATATTTTAGAGAGAGAAAGAGTACAAATACATAGGGTTTTTTTTTTAACAACATTCAAAATCTCAGACTAAAAAATTGTTTCGAAGTGGATCTTTTCTACTCTTTTTTCTTGGACAAGGCTCAATTGCATAACTTATTGATACCAAATGTTGACGTGTTGTTGTGCAATAGGAGAATTCATCACTTTTCTCCTTCCTCAATCATAACTTCAATTGCATCGTCCATATATTTGCACCAACTTCAAGAGCTCTATTCCTCCCAAACAAGATCTCAGTGTCCTCTAATTTTCAATAACTTTGTTTTTATAAGCACATGCTTTTTTTATTTTTCTAAGGAGAAAAAAGAAGCAACAATGAGTTAAATAAAATAAATTGGACAATAAAACAAAGGAAGGGGAAAAAATAAAAATAAAAAGTAGGGCATTATGTGATGATTGTATAAGTGATAAACTTATGTAGAAATGAAAGGCATTATGTATCTGCAGAATTTTCTCAAAGCAATCTTTAAACACATGGACAAAACTTGTTATAGCTTGAAAAATGCAATACCAGGAAGTAGTTAGCACATGGCCATATAGTTGAGTTAGCCCTGGGAAATCGTTTAGTTGAACAAACATCATATACGACCCCTTTCAGCCATTTAATTTAAAATATTTTGAAATTTGAAATTTCATATTTTACACAATTGATACAGAAACTGATGTAATATTTTTTTTTCATTGATTGGGCAAATTTTGGGTGTTATAATATTTTAGCTCTCTTGATCTGAATGCTATATGAAACCATTTTTCCATAAGTTCATACCACCTACTTGCACTTGGAGCTAAATATAGTGTTTTTTACCTCATAATAACAGTAACTTGAAATGATATACAACCCAGTTTCATGTACTACAAATGAGTCTCTTGTTGTAAAATATCTAAAGGAAGTTGAAAAACTACAATGAAATCCATTATAGTATCTTGACTACTACTTATTCTGCTACTTGCTCATCATAAGAAGGAAAAAATTCATTTACAAAGAAATCCACTACAATGTGTTTCTTCACATCTATATTTGAATACCATCATGGCAATAATTGAAAAAGAGATAATCAAAAGCATCTTGCAATTGGTCTACATGTTTGGATTATTCATTCCTAAGTTCTCAACATGACAACTTCTAACTTGTAGGAATTTTTGCAGCTCAAGTGGTAACTAAAGTATCTGCATTTACATGGTATAACTATCAACACTTAGAAAAATGAGATGTTCATATGGGCACACCTCGTTGCATAGAGAATTCTGGTAGTTTTCTGCACATCAAAGGGGAATTTATCAAATAAAGCATATAATAAAGACATTATGACTAAAGTGATAAACACAGAAGGAACACAAGAATTAAAAATAAATTAATATCCTTAAAATTTATAAAAAAATATTTAAATGCAAGCATTTTCTTAGCATTCTGTTTGGATTCTGATATTTTATGCAGAATACTAGACATGGTTTTGGTTGATAGATTACATAAATCATAAATGTTGTATATGACCAAGACTTAAAAAGACATTTTAATTAACATGCACTCTAATAACAAAGTTCTTATGATCTAAAACATATGCCATAATTCATATAGGACATTTAAAAATCCAGCCACATTTACAGCATCAAAAGACATCCAAACTTTTTATGCAAATTTATACTCTTATAACTCAAGAGGAAGACCACAAACCTACAAAATGTCCACTGCTATGCTGGACCGCATGCAAAATTACAATTTCAATAACAATAACTTCAGGCCCTTGCACCCTAAAAGAAAGGACCTGAGTTCCCAATTCGTATATCTAACTTCGAAGTTCCAGTTAGTACATTAACTAAGGGTCAATATGTGATAGACAAAGGAACTTCCAAGATTAAAGAAAAATATAATTTATTTCTATTGTAGCCTTACCATATTTTGCAAAGTAAATGGTAATTAATGAGAGATACAAGAGCCACCCCACTCTGATTGGATGGAACAGGAGTGGCCTTAAGAGTTCCTAAGGTTCCAAAACACAGTCTCAGGAAAATTATTGTACCCGTTCTCCCTAAACTTTATGTGATGCTTGCTGTGTGCATCACCACCTTTAATTAAAAATACACGGCGACTTGCAAAGTCAACAAAATAAGCACTTGTCATATAAAATGGAGAAACTAAAAAATAATATAGCACTAAGGCATTTTCCTTGAAATCTTAAGCTTGTTCCACCAACCACAGCTTTAGAAGGTTTTAACATCTAGACTTGTACAAAATTTGGATGCAAAAAAAAAAAAAAAAAAAAAAAAAAAAAAAAACATAAACAAAAACAAAAACAAAAGCTTTTAGGTTATGGCCTATGAAGCACGGGTGCGTTTTGGGACTCGGGTGAGGGTGCAGGTGCGATACTTGGCAATCTTTGAAAAAGTTGGGTACAGGTGCAGCGATTAAAAAATTATTAAAAATATTTTTATTTATATTTTTAATATATTGCTAAGCATACTTTTTCACATTATATAAATATATACCAAATTTAAGAGCAATAGTAGATAATAACTAAAACATGATGTTCATAAATTAAATACAACCCACAAGATTGAAACTAAAACATTCCATGATGTTTGGAAATTAGAATACAACTCACAAGTTTGAAACTAAAACAAAATAAAAGATAATCAACAAGACAATCAACAAGACAATCAAACACCAACATCATCATCATCAAGATCAATAGCTTCACTTTGAACTTCACCTTCACTAGTAGTAACACTAGTGCTAGTATTCCCAATAACCATGGCCTCCAACTCTAGCTCATCAAGTGTAAGGGCTGCATTCTCAAGAATTCCAGCTCCTCCATGTATGTTGCTCTCATTCCAAGAGTCTCCTGCAATATCCCACATCTTTGTTACGGTATTTACGTACTCCTAATTGCGCCTTGACAAGAGTCGAAGATTAGAATGCACATATACCAAATCCTCAGCGCGTGCAGGAGCCATTTTGTTTCTTTTTAAGGAATGAATGAATTTGTATGTGCTCCAATTCCTCTCAGCACATGAGGACGAACAAGGTTGTCCAAGGAGTTTAAGGGTAAGGGTTTGAAGAGTTAGAAATGCGGAGCCATGGTATTGCCATCAAACCAAAGGTTGTAAGGCCCACCTATCTGTCAAGGCATCTGGTGAAGGAAACCTCCCTCCTGAAAATGAAGCAAACTCAAACTTCATCACCTTTAATTCATTCTCATCTTCAAAGTATCGATCCAAACACTTGCTCCTTTCCATAGAAATTTCATGATCCCAATGTGGAGAGATGCGTTTGGGATTCTCCGAAAGCCATTCAATGGAGTAATACCTAGTTAAAGATTAAAAAACAAATATAGATGAAATGTGTGTTTTACTAGAAGGGAGAACTAAGGAAAATAGAAAAAAAATGTACTTACTTAGGATTTAAGGAATGAGCCAAGCAATGTATTGGTGTACAATTTTTAGTCCATCGATCAATGAGTATATCATACACCACACTCCAAAATGAGCTATACTGATCATCTTCCAAGCCTTCGTGCTGCTATATTGCTGCCTTCACCTTCTCCATCATTGAATCCCACATCTCATACACAAGATGAAGACAAGGCTTATCTGTGTCGGCTACTCGTAGCATATCATAAATAGGTGCTATGAATTCAAGGATATAATCAACATTATCCCACCAAAGATCACTTAGAGTCATATCTTTCACCTTTTGAGCTTTTCCAACATCGTCCTCCCTATAAGAAGCCCATTGGTCACTAATAGCCATGGCTTGAAGGCATCTTTTTATCAACTTCAACTTTTTCAGCATTACAATAACTGAAGCAAATCTAGTATCAGCAACTTGGAGTAATTTTAATGGACAAAATTCATTAAACATTGCCAACCTCATTGAATAGTTCATGATAAAAATATGTATGAAGGATGCATCATCAGCAATACGTGTAATCCAACTACATTCCTCATATGTAACTTCATTCTTTTCAGTGTTTTTTGCTGCACAAATATTCTTCAAAGCTAGATCGAGAGTGTGGACTACGCAGGGTGTCCAAAATATTTTAGGATACTCACCTTCAATAAGAGCTCTAGCGGACTTCATCACACTTGCATTATCAGTGATGACTTGGACAACCTTTTCATGTCCAATCTCTTTTATAGCATCCTTCAACACCCCGGCAATATAATGTTTGTCTTTGAACTCACTTGACCCATTAATTGCCTTTATAAATACTGGACCCCCATCTGATACAACCATAATATTAATAAGAGGTCTCCTTTGTGGATCTGACCATCCATCAGAAACTATACTTACACCATTTTTCAAGCCAAAAGTCCTTAATTGGTTTCAAAAGTCTTTCAACATGAGCTCTTTCTTTTTGCAAAAGTGTTGTTCTCAAGGCATTGTATCTCAGAGGAACATAACCCGAAATGCTATGGGTAGCAGCATATGCATAGGAAGTACGATAATATGGGTTCCTTGCAAAGTTAAACGGAAGCCCACCAGTGTAAAACATCCTAGCAATTCTACTATCTAATTCATGTGTAGCATTATTCTGGAATGCTCTCTCCAAAGGAGAATTCACAGTCACCTTCCCCCTCTTACCATCAACCGGATTTGTACTACCACTCCCTTCCTGTCTCCAAAATGGGGAAATAGGTATAGGCCCACGGCCTAGGGGAGGTGGGGGTAAGGGAATTTGACTTCTCTGATCTCTCTCTAATTTATCATTCTCAACTGGATCATGCATTTGCTGCATTTCTAGCCTATGGCTTGGTGTCACCTTAGGGCATGCTTTAATACCTTTATTAGGAATTTTTGATAAATGAGCCTTAACCCTAGAATAGGATCCCAAATAAACTACACCACAATAGTTGCACTTAAAGTATGTGTTTCCACCTGATTTAACAATAGAACCAGGTGGTTTTCTACTTTATTCACATACTGCCAAAGAGGAGCTTCATCATTTGACACTTCTTGATTAGATGAAGGTGAAGTTTTTGTGCTAGTAACTTCATTCATTGCAAATTCAATAGATTCAATTTAACCTACAAATAATAACTATTAACTAAATAAATTAATAATAAATCAAACCCAAGTTCACAGATTCACAAATCACAATGAGTAATAACTATTAACTAAATAAAAAATAAAACCCAAGTCACAACATTATTACATTACAACTTATATAAAAAATTAAATTAAAAAAAAAATCAGATCACGTGAGGTGAGCTTCAAACTAAAAAAATCAGACCAGCTTGAGCTTAAAAAAATTGAAAAACTAAGATTGAAAGCTTCAGTTTAATACCTGAGTTGAGACTCTTGAGAGTGGGTCGAGCTTGAGACTGAGAGTTGAGACTTGAGTTGAGTTGAGAACTTAAGATTGATAGTGGGTTGGTGAGGTTGTGAGTGAGTTGAGAGTGAGATTGTGTGTGTGACTGAGTGGCTGAGGCCAGAGTGTCTCACAAGGGAGAAGGAGAGCGGAGAATAGAGAGGCAGAGAGCACAAAGAGACGAGTGAGAGAGAGCTGAAGTTTGAATGAAGTGACAATGTGTGAGAGAGGTTATGCCCTTTAGGGTTTGTTATTAAGTTCAAACGGTGAATTTTGCACCTTTTTTTTTTTTTTTTAATGAATTTCGGCCTAAACCGGCCGTTTTGGCCTAAATCGATTTTGGCGGTTTCGCACGATATGGCCAATACATCTCGAGTTAGTGCAAATCAGCACGACTCAGCGTGAATTGACTTGAGTCTTAGCCGCGTCGATGCGAGTCGTGGAAAAAAAAAAAAATTGGACGCGGCATCGAAGTGCGGGCAGTGGCATCCCTCGGGCGTTACTGCGTCAGACGCGGGTGTGACTCCTCTAGCTTTGCGTCTGTGCTTCCCAGGCTATGGTTGAATTTAATTGACAACTTTATTGACCTAATCCTCATCAACAAATGAGCTAGATTGAGATATGCACAAGTTGCAAAAATCCTCCACTAGGCTTTCTTCCTCATAATCATGTATAGTTAAAAAAGGAAAGCAAAGCATTCATTAGTACATCAAAAATAGATTAATGAATACTTCCATTAAAATATAATTAAGGATTAAAAATTATGATATACCTGGTACTCCATATAAGTATAGCCTACTTATATGGAGTACCAGGTATATCATAATTATTTTTCAAAAAAAAAAAAAAAAAAACCAATGACGATCACATAACCAAAGCTTTTGCAATTTGTGGCAAAAGATAAATGCAAAACTTATCAAGAATGTGGCCACCAATATTTTAGTCTGAACTCTTCATATTTCAGAATAAAATATTCAATGCCTATCCTAAACTACATACAATCCACTGAACCACTACTCCTGTATACAACTAGGAGAGTGAGGATTTTGTTGGCAGTTATCTTTTGAAAGCAAAAGCACTAGACAATACAATCTACCAAAATATTGCATTAAACTTAAGCCTTTAGACTTTTATCTTTGTTTTCAATGTGTAATATTTAATTTATTTAATAAAAACGTTGATTTATAATGTTTAAAGAATGTGAGTTCTTTTTTTTTGAAACTAAAGAATGTGAGTTCTAGTTGGGCATAATGATTAAAGTCTCTTGTGGTTAAATTAAAGACCTAGGTTAAAATCCAACCTAAACAAAAAAGAAACTAATTAGTGTTTTCCCCTAACGATAAAGAACAATAATTATGGAGTGGACCTTATAGATTTTAAATCCTATTGTATCTATTAAAATATGTTTAAAGAATAGTAATTGAGATTAATATAATTGGAAGTATATTATATAAAAATGATAGAAAATATTTGTCTTCAATTATATAAAAATGACTTGATGAAATTTTCTTGTATTTGAGAAAAATGATATGTAGAATAAATCTTTTTTTTTTTTTTTTTTGTGGGACATCTAGAATAAATTATTTTAAAGACATGTTTTAAGTATAAATTATACATGTATGTATATTAATTCTTTTGATAAAAAGAATATATGTGTATTATTTTGTGGATTTATAAATTATTAACTCCACAAACAAATTTTATGGCTTTGCTACTATAGACAACTGTAGGGGTGGAAAAATTCAACACGACATGCGAACACGATACGACACAACATGAAGTTAGCGGATTATGGGTTGAAGCTTAATAGGTTCATGTCATATTTGGGTTGATACAATTGACCCGTTTAACATGTTTGTGTTAAATTCACGGAACCCGTTTGAGCCGTCTAACTAGTTTAACTAAATATCATTTTACCAATATATCCTTCAAACCCTAGGTATATAAACTTATTGGTTATTGTGTTTATTTTGTTGACATATTGTTATTGATTTATTTGTGATATTGAGATATGCTTTAGTTTTGATTGATTATTTGAGATAAAGTTACTCATTAGTTCTGAATTTTATATTAAAAAATCTAGTTGTTTGTTTTCATAATTTAGATTTTAATTTTAAATTTTGTATTTTTTCTGTTTTATAAAATATGATAAATAATTCGACGCGATTGACTCGTTTAATTTGACTCGTTTAATAAACAAGTCATGCTAGGGTAAAGGAATCTTAACTCGTTTAATAAACATGTCGGGTTAGTGTTGACCCACATAATCAAAAACTCATAAGTTGACATGAACCCAACACGCAAACATGAATTGCCACCCTTAGAGTACTATTAGATATATCAATTAACTTAGTTATTGTTTAAATGATTTTGCTGTCACATTTAGGGAAAGTTCTTGACCTAGCAGTTTCGAGTGTCAAATAGGTCCATTAGTCGAACTCAAATAATGTGCATCACTTCAAATTCAATCTTTATAAACAAAGAACTTCTCATTCAGTCTGCTAAGTGACTTCTACTAAAACAGAAGTATGTCCGTCTAGACCAAGTGGCATGGTTTTAGAAACAAGTTCTCCAATCTACTTCTTTACTTGAAACATGTTATATATCTATGACAGATCATTGGATAGTTGATTAGAGATTTTCAAAAGTCCCAGAATACAAATGCAGACATTTGATTGTTTAAGTTGAGCCTAGCCTAGACATACAAAAAACTACAATTAACTTTAATTTTTTTTTCCAATATTTTAGATTCAAATGAAGGTCCACACCTTGTTAAAAAAAAAAAAAAAAATGAAGGTCCACATAGAACATCTAACCTTACTGCAGATGAGCAAAGAACTCAGGTATCTATAGAAAAACTGTTAGTGTATCGTTTAGACTAGATTAGCCCATTAGGCTTAGCCTAGTATACTGTACTTGTAGTTTACTTATATTACTTGTACTGCACACATACCTAGCCTATATAAGGCTCTCTATTGTACATTATTATTTACACAGAATATACAGACTATTTAGTCTTTCTCTCTTACTTTATATTCTTAACATGGTATCAGAGCCAATGCACTGAATTTCTGGCACCTGTGGTCTTCTTCGGCGTCTTTCCGCTACCCTTGCCTTTGTCTAGTGCCCATTGTTAGAAGCAAGTAACTGCCATCAAACCCACAGCACCAAAAACTCTCGGATCTGGTCTTTCTATCCATCACGTTGCCAAATTGAGAGGACAGATTGATAGACCGCACAATTTCGAGAAAGACCCAACCCGAATCAATCCATCTGGCCTCTCATGCACTCCTACACACCACCAGAAGGTTCAGTCTCGTAGTAACACGCGCCCACACGCCTACACGTGCCACTGCCCAATCTTACGCACCGTCACGCGCCCCACACGCCATTCATTGCCACGTTGCCACGTTAGCCTTGTGACGTTAGCATCCGTTGACTTTGTGCCACCATTGACTTTGATCGCCATCGTTGACCTTGACCGCCGCTGCCACCGTTAACCGAGGTCAAAATTTTTCAAAGGGGCCTATCTTGCTTTGTTTTTCATGTAGATTCCGTTTCTGGGTTCATTTTCTTCATTTGAGGTCCCTAAATCCATATTTTTTGGTCATTTTTCTTCATTATGGCTCAACAAAATGAACGAGATATCATACATCCTATCACCATTATGTTGGATGGTTCTACTAGCTATCATTCATGGTCTTAGAATATGATTGTCTTTCTCAAGGGTCATAAATTGTGAAGATATGTGACTAGTTCAATTCCTAAGCCAGTACCAAAACCTACGTCCAAAGCCATAGCTGTTGAAGATGCCTCAAAGACTGTTGTTACAGTGGATGATTATGAAGAACACCTAGAGGAATGGGAGAGTATTCAGAGTAAGATCTTGTCTTGGTTTATCAATACCTCTATTCCCTCCATTCATAATCTTCTTCCTTGTCTTGAGACTGTTGAGGCTGCTTGGAAATTTCTAGCCAATCGCCATAATTGCACTAATGATTCAAGCCTAGAGTTCCACATTGAATCAAAGATTTATCAAATGCGCCAAGAGACAGGTCAATCTATTTCTGATTTTCATTCTCAGACTTCTACTACGTGGGAATAACTCTTTGCTGCAGATCCTCCACTTGTGTGTTCTAATGACATTGAGCTCTTTGTCAAATATCAAGATTGCCGTAAATTTATGCACTTCATGATGGGTTTACGCGAGGATTTTGAGCTTACTAGGCCTTCTCTGCTTAGCTGGTCTCCTACTCCTTCTCTTGATGCTGCAATCAAGAAGCTCATTTCTGAGCAGAACTGTCAGCCTGCTTATCACATGTCATCATCTGATCATGTATTGGCTACACCATCTCCACAGCCCCCTATTGCTGCATTCACTACTCCTCCACGAATAAACTTTGGGTGTCCCACCTCTTAGTCTTCCAAAGGTACTCGTTGTGAGTTTTGCCGTGCCAAAGGCCATGACATCTCAGTTTGTCGCAAATTGCAGAAATTTATGCAAGAGCAGAATAAAACTTCTCTTCCTCGGGTAGCTGCTGTATGTCCTTCAGATCCATTAGTTCCTACTGGTCCATCTTTGGCTTCCTCACTTACTACAGCTGATATTGAGGCAGTAATTCAACAGCTTTTATCCCGAACTTCCACTGCCCTTTCTGTCACCTCAGGTAAACAACCTTGATTTTTTGATACTGCATGTTGTAACCATATGACTCCTGATGAATCCCAATTTTCTGATAAGGCACCCTTAGAATACCCCATCACTATTTACACTACTGATGGAACTCCTATGCCTGTTAGTTATAAAGGAACAATCTCTTCTCGTTGTTTATCCCTTAGTGACACTTTTCATATCCCAAAGTTATCCCTCAATTTGCTTTCTGTTGGTCAACTTTATGAATTAGGCATAGATCTTCTATTTACTAATCATGGTGTGGATGTGCAGGATCCCTGGATGGGTCAAGTGCTTGGGATAGGCCTTAAGGTTGGTCGCATGGTTTGAGGTTTGTGACTTGAAGATTCCTTCACAAGTTGTTTCTGCAGCTACTACCATTGCCACCCCCTCACCTGATCTATGGCATGCTCGTCTTGGTCATCCATCCTTATCTCGTCTTCAGTTGTTAGCTTCTCAAGGTCATTTAGGTTTAATTCAGTTTCAAAAATTTGATTGTACTTCCTATCATTTTGGCAAACAAACAAAATTGCCCTTTAATAATAGTGACTCCTTTTCTTCTACACCTTTTGATCTTATACATTCTGATATTTAGGGTCCTGCATTGGTTCCCACTGAGGGGGGATCTAGATATTTTGTCATATTTTTTTATGATTTTTTTTGATATACTTGGATTTATTTGCTTCACCATAGGTCTGGACTTGTGTCTATTTACCAATCATTTCATAAAATGATTGAAACACAGTTCAATCACACCGTCAAAGTCTTTTGATCAGATAATGCTCAAGAATATAATGATAAATCTTTCCTATCCTTTTTAAATAGTCATGGTACCCTTCCTCAGCGGTTTTGTCTTTACACCTCTCAACAAAATAGTCGTGCAAAACGAAAACATCGTCACATTCTTGATGTTGTCCGCATCCTTTTCATTTCTGCCTCTCTTCCTGAGTGCTTTTGGGGTGAGGTAGCACTTACTGCTGTGTACAACATTAATCGTATTCCTTCACCAACTACACAACAAATCACCATTCGAGCTTCTTTATGGTCAAACCCCTGACTACTCTTCTCTTCGGGGTTTTGGTTGTGCTTGCTTTATCTTTCTTCCTCCTCATGAATGAACAAAGCTCCAGCCTCGTGCTTGTCTTTGTTGTTTCCTTGGTTATGGTGTATCTTAAAAGGGGTTTCGCTTCTTTGATCCCATTTCTCATCGCCTTCGTGTCTCCCGTTATGTTGAGTTTTGGGAACATCGTCCTTTCATGAGTCTTCAGCGGTTTCCCGCGTCCTCTTCCTCAGAGTCTCCTATTTTTATCGATCTTTTCCTCCCTCTCTATCTTGAACTTGTGGAAGATTCTTCGACATCAGCTGCCTCTCTAGATGACTTATCTTCGGTTCTATCCCCGACATATGACCCGCCTGTCTTGGATCCTGTGGCACCACCCTCTCCTGAGTCTCCTGTTGGTCCTGAACTTCGTCATTCCACCTGGGTAAGCATTCATCCCCCTTATCTCATTGATTATCACTGCTCTTTTGCTCTTGTCACCCCCTATAAACCTCACACCTATCGTAAGGCCCATACTGACCCTATTTGGTAGCAAGCTATAAACGAAGAACTAGATGCCCTTCATAAGAATCATACTTGGGATATGGTTGATTCACTCAAGAGTATGGCATTGACTATGAGGAAACATTTGCTCCTGTTGCTCGCCTTACATTTGTTAGATGTCTCATTACTGTGGAAGCTGTTCACCGTTGGTCTCTTTATCAAATGTGAAGAATGCTTTTCTCAATGGAGACCTCCAAGAAGAAGTGTACATTTAACCACACCCTAGCTATCCATACTCAGGCAGTCAAGTTTGTTGCCTTTGTCGTGCTCTTTATCGCCTCAAGCAATCTTTTTGAGCTTGGTTTGAAAAGTTTAGCTCAGTTGTTGCTCAGTAGGGTTTCACTTCGAGTCCTCATGATACTGCTCTCTTTCTCCAAAGATCCTCTACTGGTATCACTCTTATTCTTCTTTATGTTGATGATATGATTATTATTGGAGATGATTTTGCAGGTATCTGCTCTCTTCAACACTTCCTTAGTCAACATTTTGAGATGAAAGATCTAGGCACTCTCAGCTATTTTCTTGGGTTTGAGGTTACCACATCCTCTGAGGGATACTATCTTTCCCAAGCTAAATATACTTCTAATCTTCTCTCCAAAGCTAGTATCAATGACAACAAGACTGTTTTCACTCCTTTGGAATACAATGCAAAGTTCACACCCTTGAATGGTGAACCTATATCTGATGCTACTCGCTATTGTCAGTTGGTTGGTAGTCTCATCTATCTCACTGTTACTCGTCCGGATATTTCACATGTCGTGGGTATGGTTAGTAAGTTTATGGATGCCCCTCGTTCTATACACTATGCTACCATTCTTCGGATTCTCCGATATGTTAAGGGCACACTTTATTATGGTCTCCGCTATTCCTGTCGGTTTTCTCTCGAGCTTCATGCTTATTCAGATGCGGACTGGGCAAATGATTTGATTGATCGATGCTCTATCATAGGTTTCTATTTCTTGTTGGGTACTTTTCTTGTCTCATGACGTAGCAAGAAGTAGGATGTGGTTTTCCGTTCCTGTACTAAGGCTGAGTATCATGCCTTTGCCGACACCACCTGCGAGCTTTTCTGGCTTCGCTGGCTCTTGGCTGACATAGATGCTCCATAGCCCACTTCCACTCCTTTTTATTTTGACAATCTTAGTGCTATCTACATTACTCATAATGATGTCTTTCATGAATGCACCAAGCACATTGAGATCGACTGCCACATCACTCGCCAGCATCTCAAGAAAGGCAATCTTAAGTTGTTCTCCATCTCCTCTATTGACCAGCCTGCTGATATCTTCACCAAGACTCACCTGCCTGGTCGTCTTCGAGATCTTATATACAAACTCTAGTTGACTTCCTCCTTGCCACCTCAAGTTTGAGGGGGGATGTTAGTGTATAGCTTAGACTAGATTAGCTCATTGCGATTAGCCCAGTATACTGAACTTGTAGTTTACTCATATTACTTGTACTGCACATATACCTAGCCTATATAGGGCTCTCTATTGTACATTATTCTTTACATAGAATATATAGACTATTCAATCTTTCTCTCTCACTTTATATTCTTAACAAAAACAAATTAGTTTGTTCTCTATATCCCTTAAAATAACTAAGCACTCTATTTTGACCTTATCTTTTTTATTTTCACAGGTGAGTTTTTGGTCTGTGGCTAAGTCTCTCCACTCATGTTTGGAGGAGATGTGAGAAACCTTGACAACGACACATTCTACCTCATAACAAATGAGATTGTGTTGGAGATAAATTCCTTTAGCTCAAACAACATGGAGGCATGTGTACCCATCTAATCTTTTGTCGTCTTAAGAAAAATAAGCATTGTCTAAATAGCAACATAACATATTATTTAATTGTTTGTATAGTTTCCTTATGTTACTAACGGAGCTCGTTCTTGGATTTCAACTGGAAGAGATAGTACGATTCCCCAACCAACAAAGAACTGTAATTAGTAGAGCCTCATAGCTCTGCATTGCCCAAGTGCAAAAATTATTATTTTTTTTAAAAGTACAAAATTCTATTCTTCACATTTTTTAATGATTTTTCATGAATTAAAAAAGAAAAAGAAAAATGCTAATTAAAGGGCAAGGTTGTTTATTTTGGATAAAATTAGTTTATTGAGCTTAACATTTTTAGTTTTAGTATTGGTAATTTTTGTTGTTGAGATTTTTTTTTTTTTTTGGGCTTGTATATTTATTTTAAATTTTAGATCTATAAATTTTTTATGGTCACTAAAATGAGGAAAATGCTAGAGGTACAAATTTTTTATTTATTTATAAATTATTGATGTGATAAGCGGTTAGTGGTAAGTAAAAAAATGATGTGAGTAGTGGGCCCATATATGAACTAATAAGAATTTGCTGCAAAAACGGTTTGTAAAAATGTTGTAAAAAAGTTTTGTGAATATAGTATTACTTTTAAAAGAATCAATGATATTGTTTAAGGAAAACAAAATGTAATTTTATAGAACAAAATTGCTAAAATTAGTACACATACATATAATATATATATATATATATATATTTTAATTTGGGGGTGGGGGGTGGCATTGCCTCCCTTGTCCAATGATGGCTCCGTCCATGCTCCAAAGGCTCTTCTATCTTGGATGTGCTAAACTCCCACGTTTGTGATTTTGAGATCCCACTCAAAGGTTTTAGATAATTAGCAGTTGTTGATCTTGTAGCAGCAACTTTAGATTTACCGGTTCTAATGGTATGTGAATGATTTCCGGTAGTGACTTTGAAAGAAGAAAGCACAATACCTTTTAGATCTCACAAGAGCACCTCCAAAGTCATAACAAAATGTGTCTTAGGCTTTCCTTTAAATACTATGTGAAATAGATCTGAAATCCTAATCACTTAATGGGTTGTTGGGCCGAAATTAAATTCTGAAGAACTTGTCTTTCGATCAGTCGAACCTGTTCTCTTGATCGGTCAAACTTGGCACGTTTCGAATTTCTAAACCTGCAACTTCCTTTTTTTTTTTTTTTTGTATTCTGACTTGCATCACCTTAAGCATTGTCTAATAAATCCTATAGACTCTAAGATCTATATCTAAACAAATTCGTGTTCATGGTTTGCCGATTGTTCTAAACTTTTAGAACCTAATAGGAGTAACATTTGAAGAAGGCAAAAATAAGGAATGACAAGATGATGTTGCAACTACTGCTTGAATATAGTTGCCCTCAATCGCAAATTACTTATTTTCCTCTCTAATACTTAGTCATATGTCAAACAACCACTTTCGCAATGATTCAAGAAAGACAATCACATTGACTAATGCAATAGTTTCTAGAGGAAAAAAAATTATATAATGAAGATATATCTATTCCTCAATTATAAATGACGTAAAGAGCAAATGATAACAGATGGTGGTAAAACCAACAGTCTAATCCCATCCACAACTTGCAAAAATGTACAGTAAAGGTAAGTGACTAAGGCTCCACTTGGGAGTTCATAAGGGAATGGAATGGAATGGAATGAGATGATCATAAGGGAATGGAAAGGAATGGAATGGAATGGAATGTATTTAAGTAAGGGAAAGGAATGGAAAAGAATGGAATGGAATGGAATTAAGTAACCTTGATTGGATGTTTTAAAATAAAGGAATGGAAAGGAATGAAAATGAATGGAATGTAAGTAATCCTGTTTGGGAGCAACATGGAGGGAATGGAATGGAATCATTTTATGACAATATTACTATTAGACCCCTATTTTAAAATAAAGGGTTGAATATATAGGGGTATTTTGGGAGTTTTAGTAAAAAAATCATTAAATCTAATTCCATTCCCTCCCATTCCTCCCAATTTTGGGGGGAATGAAAATTTGAGATTTTAAGGGAATAGAGAGGAATGAGTGTTCCCTCCTACCCATTCCATTTCCTCCCACTTAAACTCCCAAACAATGGAATGGACTTTTCATTCCCTCTTTTAAAACTCCCAAACAAGAGAAGGGAAGAATATTCTAAAATTATTATTTTTATTCCTTTCCATTCCATTCCCTCCTACCAAGCGGAGCCTAAAACACCTAGAGTTTATAAATAATTATGGTAGTTGTTTAATAAATTTTATTATGATTGAGTTTGTATATAGAAACTTCTATTCTAAAATTAATTACGCATTTATTGTTTCTAAAAAAAAAATAGTATTAGGCATTTATTATAGTTGTCCTTGTATATGAAAGTATAGAATCTATTATTAAAAAAAAAAAGGTTTGGTTTACCTCTAGTACTTTTTAAATTGGAATCTCCTTTTACTTTAATAAGAAACTGCCACATCACCTACTAATTAAATAAAATGTGGATATTAAAACTCACTACCACTTACCATTGCGTATTTAAAACAAAAGGAGACCTCTAGTTAAAAAAGTACTGGAGGTAAACCAAACCCTTAAAAAAAATGAATTGTTAAGATTTTAATGTAGGGTTAAAAAATAGAATAGAATTCAAAACCAATTAAAAAGTTTATAATAGAATAATGATGTCCAAAATTATAAGCTCTCAAAAGCTTATATGACAAAATATTGTGACGTCGACCAAAAGTCAAATTGTAATAAAAGAGAGATTATAATAGATCATGTGATTGGTTCCTTAAATAGCTCTAATAACTGTTCCTTAAAAAAAATTAGCTCTAATAATTATGGCAAAGATCAAATTTGGTATCAGGGGCGTAATTGCTTGGAGGATATTGTGAGATTGTTTTCCTAGAAGATGGTTGACTGTAGTAAGATATAGTAATAATGGGAATTGCTGGGTTTTGTATTTTGCCTTGATTTGGCTAATATCCAAAAGACTTGCTGTAAGACCTATGATGATACAAAAAATCCGCAGTTAAGTTCCTCGTCAGCATAGATGGACGATAATATTGGATTCATCTCTGATGAATACCTTCAATAAGACTCAAGCTAAGAAAATATACACTAGCTAGTGCGTTACAGATAGGTGCTATGGTGTACACAACTTCTTTGTTACTGTTACTCCGTCCATTACTCTTTGTCATAAATGCTTGTAATGAATGCGTAACGCATTTTAGGCTCGTCAATGTTCCAGTGACGATTTCATTATTTTTTCGACTCATCAACCTATATTTAGATTTTATTTAATTATATATTCTTTATTATTATATATTTAAAATTTGTATATTTTATATTTTTTTATTCATTTAATTTTTAACAGTTAAGGATGATAATTAAGGAAATTATCTGTTCCAAATACAGATACTTTTGTGCTGTGAAACTATTCGATCACTCCTAAATTATTATCGTCAAATGTGTGACATTAAAGATCAACACCATTGATGTCCCAAGTTCCAACTCCCAGTTAGCAGGTATTCAATCCATGAAGAAGTAGTATTATTTAGGTGTAAATGCTCTTTTTGTCCCTACATTTTGGGGTCATTTCTATTTTGGTTCCTACATTTCTATTTTACCACTTTTAGTCCCTAATCCAACTAACGCTTGTTATTTTAGTCCTTTCCGTCAGCCACTAGACGAAAATAGCCGACGTGGCTAACGACACATTAAAATAATAATTAAAAAATCTATTTTGGCATTAAAAAATGCCACGTCAGCATCTAATTTAATTTTAATTAAATTAAAAAAATAAAAAATAAAAAATTACAAATCTAAGAACATAAGAACTTGTTCTTCAATGTTCTTCTTAAATAAAAAAACAAACCCAGGAACGACATCAAACCCAAAATCAAAGAGCAAACCCGACATTTTCCTTTATTTGAAATTCAAATGAAAAACATTTTGGTCATTGCTCATCCACTAGATTCAACTTACTAAAGCTCTCTCTCGTCTAAAATGAAGCTCTCTTTCATCTAAAGCTCTCTCTGTCTCTCAGATCAAAATCTCTATCTCTATCTCTCTTTCAGCTTTCTATTTGAATCTGGGTTTAGAGAAAGAGATGGCTTCTCTGCCTCTCTCACACAAAGCGAAGCCGATACGATTGGCAAAAACCCCTTAGTCCTTATCGTGTTCAAGGAATGTCGTCGCGAGCTTCACACCACTTGGTCTCCTCAGTTTCTTGGCCTCAGGAACAAGCGCGGTCTCTCACTACAACAAAATGTATTTTTAGTGACGAAAAAATTCGTCACTAAAAATCCAATTTTTCGTCACTAAGGACCTTTAGTGACGAAATTGGACTTTTTAGTGACGAAACTCATTTCGTCACTGTAGCCCCGTCACTAAAAGTCCTGGTGACGAAAAATTTCGTCACTAAAAGTCCGATTTGATTTAAAAAAAAAAAAAAACTTTTAGTGACAAAAACGTTTCGTCACTAAATGTTTTCCTCACTAAAAACACTATTCAGTGACGAAAATATTTCGTCACTAAAAACACTTCAGTTTACTAAATCATATTTAGTGACATATAATTTCGTCACTAAAACTATGTTCGGGTATATATAGTGACGAAAAAATTCGTCACTATACCTATTTTTTAGAAAATCCAGGCACATATAGTGACGAAAATTTTCATCACTAAAACTATTTCTTACAAAATTTTGCTATATTTAGTGACGAAATTTTCGTCATTAAAACAATTTTTTGTTGCTATATTTGTGACGAAAAAATTCATCACTAAAACTTATTTTTTGTTTTTATTTTTTTCATGACTTTGATATTAACCTGTAACCTGTCATTACATTATTAAAACCTCACATTTGAATAACACATTTATTTCAACAACACATTTATAAAAAAAGATCCATACATTCCACAAGTAAAAAATAAAACAAGTATCCAATTCAAACTCCTTCCATACAATTATTGTTTGCAATACATACAATAACTCTACCTAAACCCTATTTTAGAACTAACGGAAGATGTCCTCATATGTCTTCAAGTAATGCCAAAAGTAAATTCTTTAAAAGCCACCAATAAGAAATCTGCACAAATATAAAAACAATACTTTGTTAAAATCGTAAAGTAAAAACATTAACTATGTTATAAGAAACATTTCTAACAACGCATTAAGAGTAACCACACCAATAAATTAAAATTACAACTCCTAATATATAAGTTGTAGAAAGCAAATAAAGTACTAACCAAAAAGTGTTTTAACTTGAAGTTGAACCACCCCCATAAGTAAGAGCATCATCATAACCCTTGCTCCTCAAAAAGTTAAGAATATTCTTTTAGACCTCATTTTGCTTAGTTCGTGCCTCTTGGTCCTTAACTCGCTCGTCTTAATCTCTAGCTCTTGCCTCTTTGAGCTCAATTATCTCATTTTCTAACCGTTGGATATACTCCGCCGATGAATTAGAGGAGGCGGTGGTTACTAGAGAAGAGAAAGGTCTCATGCCAAGTCCTTTTACAATACCGGACTTCTTCTTAAACACCAAGTTTGAGATTGATCAGTGCAAAACTGCAAGTGCACAGTATCGTAGTTTTATAGTAAAGTGATGAGAAGAGTATCGTCCTCAGGGATTGGTCAGTTACTTTTGACAAATACCAAAATTATGCTAATCTCGATTTTATCTAGAGAAGTCACTAAGGCTGTTGTAATTGGAATTTAAAATAAAATCAAATTAAAGAAAATACGCAGAGGAAAAGAACGATAATATTTGAAAATCAAATTAATGGGAGGAAAACTTCTAGGAAATCGATTTCACCTAATCCCTCACTATGCTTTACTCATCTAGCTAATTGAATTTAATTCTCTCTGTTTGTTAGTAATCTCCACACTCATCCAAAAGCCTCTTTCGACAGTCAATTGGAAACATTCTTGTTCATCATTTTACACAAGAGTATGCAATTTAATAAAGCAAGAAAGCATTAAGACTAATGATTTTAATACTACACAGGTTCATACAAGTCTTTCGATCTCTATATTTACCTATGCCGAAATATTCAAGATCTATCCTATAATTCCCTCTTTCGACAGCAAATCACAAGATCAAAATCATCTAATTAATGGCCGGTTAATTAGAAGCGATAAACTCAAAATAAATCAGACAAACATGAAGAGAATTAATTCAAATTAAAATAGAAAAGTAAGCATAGTTTGGAACTAGATTACATCGTTTTCCTAGAATAAAGAAAATTTAGTTCATGCTAAAAATTAAATTCAACATAAACGAATTCACCATAATTTTTCTGAGAAGATTTGAAGGAAAAATAAACGCAAAAAAATCTGCTTCAGCGTTTCAGCCTTTTTCTCTTTCAGTTTCAGCGCCTCCTTCTTTAAGTTTCAGCGCCTCCTTCCTTTTGTTTCAGCGCCAAGTTTTTCTCTTTTTTTTTTTTTTTTTTTTTTTTTTTTTTTTGTTGTTCAGCCTCCCTTTCTTT